>CATIWO010629253.1:0-23267 GCA_949673435.1 Macaranga tanarius
GATTTTTCCATGTTGTTGGAAATGAAATGATTATTGAATTATGATGATGAAATTGATATGCATAATGGTTGAAATGTGAGGAAAATGTGTGGGTGGAGATTGAGCTCCACGATCTGAGATTGAAAGGGGTAGAGAGTCTCAAATGTGGCCATTCATGTGATAATATATACATGCGCGCATGTGTGAACTCTGAGATTGAAAGGGGTAGAGAATTTTATGACTGAGATTGAAAGGGGTAGAGAATCTTAGGAATAGCCACGAATATATGAAAAATAAAAGAAAGAAATGACAAGCTAAGGTGAGCTTGTACATAACAGGTGAAAACAACTAACAAGCATATTCATGCATGGGTGCATTATGTATGTTTAATAAATGTCGAATGTGAAGTATGATTATGATGATTGTACATTGTGAATTGTTAAATGATGAGAATTGGTGTTTATGAGGCACCATGAAATGTTGCATTATGCTAAGTATATATATATATATATACTGAATGTTAATTGAATGGGAATTGTAGATTGTTAAAATGATATATATAGATGTTTAAATCTTCTGAATGAATGTGAATTATGTGTTGATGATCATATTGATGATGTTTAGTGGGTGTAATAAGTGTTTTAAGTTTGAATTTAGTTATATACTAGTATGGAATGAAGTACTAGGTGTTTGAGTGGCTTGAATTAAAATATATTCATGTGCTTTGACATCACAGCCCAATTCAAGGACATTTTTGTCAATTCACATAAATGAATTCAGCCTAGGTTTCTTCATAAAAGTTGTAGCCCTCTGAGTTAGCTTTCCATAGCTTTTTGAATCACTTAATTCCAAGTTTTGTAAAGGGAGTTATGGTCAAAGGAATATGACATGGTTAGTCGGGTAGTGCCTCTGCATGCCCATACGCATGCCCATGCAAAAAACACCAAACTAGGCACGCCCATGCGCACGCCCATGCATGCCAGAGGCAAGAAATTGAGCCTCAGATATGGCCATGTGCACGACCATGCACAACTTAATAAATAGTTATGGTATTTTGACCATAACTTGAGCTATAGAGCTCCAAATAAGGTGTGGTTTAATGCTACGGAAACTTTAAAGAGTCCTCTACAAGTTCTATGTTTAAGAATAGGTAGAATCTATTTTTAAGATTCTCTAATTGAGATTGAAATTTTAGTGCTCACTTTCACCTTTGTCATTTGGACTCCCATGCACAGTCTAAATATTTAATTCTTGTATTTTGAAGTGTTACAATATATTCTATGTGTTTTTCTTAACTAGTTCTTGAGAATAACTATATGTATGCTTGTTTTAATAATTACTTATTGAGTCACAAGCTCATTCCTTTGCAAATTGTGATTTTCAGGTATTAGTTAGCCTAGCTTGAAGAGTTGCTTG
Source organism: Macaranga tanarius (assembly GCA_949673435.1). Classification (NCBI taxonomy): domain Eukaryota; kingdom Viridiplantae; phylum Streptophyta; class Magnoliopsida; order Malpighiales; family Euphorbiaceae; genus Macaranga; species Macaranga tanarius. Next base: position 1,396 of record CATIWO010629253.1, read on the forward strand.
GCAATAAGCCCAAAGTGTGTTCTGTGTGAGCTCAGGTGGGTCAAGGGCAGGCTTGGTATCGACATTTCCATCCTCATGAGCATCATCATCATAAAATTCAAACATTTTGTATTTAAACAATATATCTATTTTGATTTCAAATTATGTATGTACATAAAAGTATAATGTATATATCATAAGAGCTTGGTATAAATACAAGTCTTTTGAGAAAATTTTTCATATGCCACATGTTTGATGTAATGTCTGGACACTTGTATGTAGTACTTAGAGGGTGCTACAATTTGAACTTTTCAAGTTTTAACAATATAGTGTCTAAACTTTTTTTTATTCAATCAAGTCTTTACACTAAGAAAAAATAAGTCAGCCAAATGCTTCTGACCAATTTGGACACATATGGCACAATTAGTATGGTATTGTAGGACTAAAAAAATGATCGGACGTCATGTCATCTGCCATATACACAAGAATGTTAGTTTTACTAAAGTAGCTCTTAAATTATACTAATGTATAGATAAATAAGACAAAGGAAAGAACATTTGGGATTTAGGGTTTCTAATTCAAAATCTAAAGAAGATTGATCATTGTGGGTAGTCTATAGATTCTTCAAATAAAGGCTTTTTCAGTGAAGTAAGTAGTCATTATGTGGAGACTCACTAGAGAGACAAATAAAAAATTGATTTTCTTTATAAGTGATTTTGCTAAAATTAATTTCTTTTATTGAACAACTTCTACACACTCAATTAAGAGGTCAACGAGTTGGACTTCATTCTTTTATGTGTTAACTAGGACAATTGGATGAGCTATGGACTCAGTTGACACACCAAAAGGACCAACAAAAGATAATAAAGACCTTGTTGGTGGTGGTGGTTATGGGTATGTATTTATAATTGTAGGTTTTTAAGCATTTAGGATCTCAATAAGATCATGATGAAGAAGTAGAAGAACTATTTATGTAAGTTTGGCCAAAATTATCTTACTAAATTGTAATCAAAAGATTAATATTCTTTATATGCTACTGTTGATACTTTATTATAAAGTTGCTTCTTATTTATTTTATGTTGCTTATCTTTGTTGTTGAGTTTGGTTCTCAAAATCAATAATGATTATAATAGAAGACTCAAGAGGAGGCAGAGGAGTAGAAGGCAAAAGATGAATCATTAAGAGAAGAAGGATATTATTGAGAAAAACCTGCAATAATGGATCAAAATTGGGAATTGGGTAAATATATAAATCATATCCTTTAATTAAACAAACAAATCATAAGGATGTTACCAAATAATATCATACACAAACTAGGAAGTCCATCTTACCTACACCTTCTTAAAGTTATTCAAGTCTTTGAGCCACTTTTGCCATTTCTGGTGACCTAAACTTATAACTCAAAACAGCCATACTTTAATTTCTTCATCTTCCTCAAATCTTAGCTTTAAAAATATTAATCTCATTAAAATTATTATTATTTCAATAGTAGAGTACCTAATTTGAGGAGTATGAGTGATCAAGAAGGAATATGTTCCTTACTAATTATAAGGAGGATATCTATGGGCCCCTCGATAAATTAGACTAAATATAAATGCATGGCCATGCTTGAAATCAGTTAATAAGGAGTTATCAATTTTATTCTAATTAAGATCAAGAAATAATGTGATTGAATTATTAAAGATGCATAAACCATGCCTTATGTTCAATCAAAGATATCGTATGACAAAAGGAGTGTAATATTATTGTTAAATAGATTGTGTTGGATTACTGACCTTCACATGACTTGGGTAGTCATAATATCTTGCTAGAAGCCACTTATGACTTATGGGCTACCAATGGGATTGGAGGCCCATTGCCAACATTGTGTGAACCTACAAGGTCACACACATTGAACAGGCTCTAAACTTATATTGGGCTTATCAGCCCAATGAGATATTTTTCTCTATATATGTATATATTTATTATTTATTTATGGTAACTGTTATCATAATTAAATTATAAATTGGAATTAAATCTTTTATAGATAGAGATAAACTAAAAGGAGTTTTGGTATTTATGAATGACTAAGAAAACCCTAGATGAGATGTGTATATATATATACACATATCACATATAGGGTGTAGTAGTCTCTGCACATTATTATTCATAACAAATACGTTCTTTGAGAAAGAAATACACAGAGAGAAAAATAGAGAGGAAGGTGCTAGCACACCATATCATTTTGGTTGTATTGTATGTGTAGATACCGGTAGAGGATATTGCTCTTTAATTACGTCTGTATTTCGATAGAAGAAAAATGAAAAGCTCGAGGTAGGGTGTCACCAAAGTGAACCTCCTCTCTTCCTTCCTACAATCTTGCCTTTGAACTCATCTTGGTAAGATTCTAGACTTGATTTTAATTGATTTAATCAAACTATTTGGATCTTGTGAGGGTATTTAGGGTTGAAAGTTTTATTTTTCACTGCGTGACTGATGCCTGAAACCCAACAGTGGTATCAGAGCCACTTGTAGTTTGATTAAGTTAATTTTGATTATGCGTGAATATATGTGATATGTACATGATCCGTGTTACATTATTTGAAAAGGGGTTTTCAAAATTTTATAAGAATTGTCTTAATTTTTGGCGATTTAATCAATCCGTATGGAAACGAATTAAAGATATTAATTTGATTAATATCTATTTAATAGTAGAACATAATTAAGTGTTAATCATCAGTGTTAAATTGGTTTAACATGATCACTATTAAATTTGGTTTTTTTTACGGAATTGGCGGCTAAAGGTCGCGCACAGCTATACAGAAAGTCCGTACGGCCGTGCCTGTGAGCAAATTGTCTGCTATATGTGATAAACAGCTGTTTAGAAAAGTCACACAGTCGTGCCTGCAAGCAACCTGATTCATATTAGGTGTTGCACGGTCGTGTAGAAAGTCTGCACGGTCGTGTAGAAAGTCTGCACGGCCATGCCTGAAAACATGTTGTTCACGCTTGGAGGTGCACGGCCATGCAAAAAAGTTGCACAGTTGTGCCTGTTCCATACTTGTTTAAATGTTAAGCATTTAGGGTATTTGGTTGTAACTCATTGAACGAGTTAAGGTAAATTGTTTACCTTCGAGGACCGCAGCCTGGGGCGCTGCCCCAAGGACCCCATAAGGGGCGCTGCCTCTTAACCCCAAGTGGATTTGCCTCATAAATTAATTTGGAAATAAAATTATTTATATGTTCCTATATTTTGTGAATATTGCGTGATGCATGACATACTATGATATTTTCTTTATTTCTATGTTATGTATCTGGTGCTATACATATGATGTTATGTATGTGATACTATGTATATGATATTATGTATGTGATGCTATGCATATGATACTGTGTATGTGATGTTATGCATATGATGTTGTGTATGTGATGCTATGCATATGGTGGTATGCATGTGACCAAACACTATAATAACTAATCAGTAAAACCCTTAACTAATAATAAGTTATAAAATGCCTTCCATAAATCAACACTTGTCAAGATCTGGATTGCTATATATAGGTTCTGCCAAAGCAGGGTCTATTAAGCCATTTGGGTAAGATAAGATGGGATAATGGTAATATCTATATGTTTGAAATGGTTAGACTTAACTAGGTTATCAAAACGATTTTGGACATAAGGCATTAAAATGGGATTAGTTAGGATGAGTGATGTCAAATCCCATAGGTATCTAGGAGTTACATAAGATGTAATTGGTAAAGTGTTACCTACCTAAATAATCAAACTTTAGCTGATAAGCCAAAGCTTACTTAAAATGAGATGAAATATGGATCTTGTCCCACTATAAGTGCAATTGTTATTATTATCAAGTTGATTCAGAGGGTGATTAATTTGATGTAATTAGTGGGATTTAAATTATGCCTTATTAATGATTTATACTCTGTATATATATTTGTTGTAGATAATGACATCAAACACTGCATCTAACTTATCACTGTGATCAATCCTTGAGAAGGATAAGCTCAATAGGACTAACTTCCTTGACTGGTATAGAAACTTAAGAATTGTTCTTAAGCAAGAAAGGAAGGAATATGTCCTTGACCAACCTGTCCCTGATGAACCAGCTGCTATTGCTCTCAGAGCACAGAAGGATGCTTATAGTAAGCATGTCAATGATTCTGTTGATGTCACTTGCCTCATGTTTGGTAGCATAGAATCAGAGCTTCAGAAGTAACTAATGGAAGTGGAGGCCTATACCATGATAAGTCATCTCAAGGAAATGTTCTAAGAGAAAGCTAGAATTGAGAGGTTTGCCACCATTAAGGCTTTACTCTCTTGTAAGTTAACTGATCACAGCTCAGTTAGTCCATATGTTCTGAAGATGAAAGGTCATCTTGATCACTTGCAGAAACTTGGTATTGAGATCAACCAAGAGTTGGCTGTTGATATTATTCTCCAATCTTTGCCTGATGAATTTGATGGGTTCATTATGAACTATAACATGCATAACATGGAGAAGACTATTTCTGAATTGCATGGGATGCTTAAGACTGTTGAGCCGAACATCAAGAATACCAAAGATGTTCTGATGGTTAACAAAGGACATGGAATGAAAAGGAAGGGAAAGGACAAAAGAAAGGTCAAGGCTACTAAGGACTTTCAAAAGCCCAAGCCTCAACCTAAGGCTAAACCACCCAAAGAAGGAGCATGCCATTTCTGCAATGAACTGGGTCATTGAAAAAGAAATTGCAAACTCTATTTGGAAGATTTAAATAAGAAGATGAGTGATGGAGGATACTCTTCAGGTATTTATGTTATAGAAGTTAACTTATCTACTTCTGATTCTTAGGTATTAGATACCAGATCAGGTTCTCACATTTGTACAAATGTGCAGGGACTAAAAAAGAGTAGGATCTTGGCTAGAGGCAAAGTGAACCTACGCATTAGAAATAGAGCAAAAGCTGTTGCTTTAGCTATAGGAACTTATGAATTAACTTTGCCTAGTGGACTTGTTTTGAGTTTGACAAATTGTTATTATGTACCTGCTATGAGCAGGAATATTATTTCTATTTCTTGTTTGGATAAGGATGGTTTTGAGTTTATTATTAAGAATAATAAATGCTCCATTTCTCATGATAATATTTTCTATGGATATGCTCCTCGAATGAATGGTCTTTATATTGTGAATATTTTCATAACTAATGAAAAGTCCATTTATAACATTAATACAAAGAAATTTAAATTTAATGATTTAAATACCACCTACCTTTGGCATTGTTGTTTGGGCCATATATATGAGAAATGCATTTCAACACTTCATAAACATGGAATATTGAACTCATTTGATTTTGAATCATATGATACATGTAAATCTTGTTTGATGGGAAAAATGACTAAGACGCTTTTTACTAGACATAGTGAAAGGGCTAATGATTTATTGGGTCTCATACTGTGACACCCAACACCATAACCATACACGTAGCACACACAATTATCCACACATGACAAAATAAAATTTTCCTCAAAAGAACTTGTGTATATACAATAACTCACATGTACATCCATGTACATACATTGCACACACAGCGTGTTTAGTATTATACACATATTACATAATACCCAAAACACATACACAATAATCCCATTACAGAAACTCTAAATGATATGCAGGAGGAAGGTCAGGTACACCAACTCATTCGGCCCACCTAATAAATCCTATGCAATCTTTTAATGCTTTGACTAATTAATTCCTGAAATATTTCAACAGCAAAGGGGTGAGCTTGCAACTTAATAAGCAACTACGAATACATTTGTACATATATACAAATTCCAAAAGTAAAGATATGTTAGGACATGATAACCAATATAATAAACACATTATAATGATCATAACATAGCCTTTCAAACCTCTACCAAGTCTACAAACAAGCACTATATAATTCTATAACAAAAGGCACTGCATATAGTGCGTATGGGAGTCCAAATAAAGAAGGAGTAAGTGAGCAATAAAATGTCAAACTCAATTAAAGAATCTTAAAGATAGATTCTACCCAAGCTCTAAACATGAAATTTGTAGAGAACTCTTTTAAGTTTTCATAACTTCAAACCACACCTCATTTAGAGTTCTATAACTCAATTTATTGCAAAAATATAAAGACAAAAGTGTGTTAATGGCTCCTCATGGGCGGGTGCTCACGACCATGAGGAGCCTGCTCACGGTCGCGATTGGGTGCTCATGATCATGAGCCGGACCATGAGTAGCCACCTGAAGCACCATTTTACTATGCAAAATGGCCTAGGTTGCTCATGGGTGAGTCCTCATGGTCGCAACCTGGCCGTGAGCAACCCGAGCAACCCTAAAACTCATATTTTTCCATTCAAATGCACACCAAACCATTCCATACTTGATCATAACTCAAAACAAACCTAAAAACACCTTACAAATATACCAAACATCATCAAATCATTCATCAAAACACAACTCATCATTCATTAGCATAAATACAAAGTATATACATCTCAACACACCATTTGGTGTCCACACACTCAATTCCAACAATGTATGTATATATATCATATTCACAACTAATCCACATAATGGAAAGAATATAAAAATTCACATTTTCCCATTTCACTGTTCAAATTCAGCCATGGTCATAAAACCAATCGATATCACTTTTCTCAAAATCGATGGTCACAAAGCCAATCGATATCATTTTTATTATAATCGCTGGTCACAAAGCCAATCGATATCACATTTCTCATATTCATCAATTCCTTACTTATTTCACCTTCTTATGAAACACAACACATCATAATAATTCATTATCAATAATTCACCAATAATTCATCCATGCTCACATTCATAGCATTCAACATACACATTTATAGTGTCCATTACACAACACTCATATATCATCACCGATTAACACCTCATCACATTTGTAATACATAAAAAGGTGGAACTCATTCCATGCCATATTCAACAATCTCATCAAAATAATCCTCATATTAACTTTTCTTCCATGATCACCAATTCATTCTCATATTCACAACATTCAATCTTACAAATCAAAATAGAGAATACACCGACCATATACCAAAAGTATACTAAGAGTATACCAACAATATACCACCATGCACACACATATCATCATTTTCCTATATTATCATTACCAATATATCCTCACATGTCCAATACACAAAAAGGTGGAACTCATTCTACATCATATATTCATTCAATCTTATTTTATGAATATATAATAATGCATATTAAAGCCAAGCATATGTACACAACATATATCAATAGTTACTTACCTCCAATTGTTTCCACCCCAAAAAAAGTCTTTCCTTCAATGTTGAGTGCTTTCCTTTCCTTTGTCAACTCCTATATATAATCATCCATCAATTTCACCAACAAGCATTGCAATTCACCCTAAGCTCACCAAGTGCATAAATTGCTTAAAATTCAACAAGACTTAGACATATACACACAAGTCCAATAATCTCTAAATTTCTACCACAGCTAGGGTTATGTGTTTACAACAAATTCCAATTGGAATGATTCAATTTGGACATGTGTGGAATTAATTATGGATTTTACAATCCACCTGGCCAAAACAGGGCACTCACAGGAGCAAGAAAATGTCCGACCCTAATTACCTTACTTAACAACAAAATCCAGCAAAACTCAAAACATAGAAAATGTAAAGGCCCTCTAAAGTTTCCAAAACATTAAACCTTGCTCAAATCAGAGTTGTAAAACTCAAGATATGGCACAAATAATTGACTAAAAATTAGAGAGGTAGAACACGAAATTTACAACATTTATACTCAACCAATTCAATCAAAACATAATTAAAGCTTACCAAAATGATGCTTCAATAAATAATTGGTCTCCTAGAGCTTAACAATCTTCTTGGTAGATAAAGAAAACAAGATCACAAGCTCTCCAAAACTCCCTCACAACTCACTCTCTTCTTCTTCTTTCTCAATCTCTACACCAACTTAGACCACACACACATATATATATCTAAATATACTCAATTCACTACAATCAATTAAAAACTAACAACTAGCTTCCCCTTAAGTCTCCTTATACTCATTACTAAACATAATAAATAAATGCATAATTATCAACAAAACAACTAATATAATAATACTCTTAAAAATGAAACAAATATCTTCACAATTATATCTAAGCCCCTTAATGTAGTGGACATATTATACTATACCCCATAACTATCGTATTGTGACAATTGAGTCCTAATTGTCTTTGCAATTAAGCCCCTCTCTACTAACAATACATTCCACACTTAAACATATATCACACTAGGACTCTATATGTCATGTATACATAATGTATGAATAGTGCATTAAAAATGTGGGTGTTACACCACTAATCACCTTCCACCATTTGCCCTCTTAAGGTCCCTTAATTAAAAGCTAAAATCTCCACAATGAATATAATAATAGGAAGTTAGATAATTATCAACAATTATCTATAAAAATCTCTACACTTCCTTAATACAATAGGATTATTACATAATAATCTATAACTTTTTATTTTGATAATTTAGTCCAAACTTTCTTATAATTAGGTCTCATCTTAACCATAAGCACGTACCTCAACCTAATGTGCAAACCAAAACTCTACTCAACAAGTCAAGAATTACTATGCATAAACAGTGCATCTAATATACAGGTGTTACACATACATTCAGATGTATGTGGACCACTAAGTTCTAATACTAGAGGAGCTTTTCAGTACTTTATTACGTTTACAAATGATTTCAGTAGATATGGTTATATCTATCTAATGAAACATAAATTTGAATGTTTTGAAATGTTCAAAATTTTTTAAAATGAAGTACAAAATCAACTTAGTAAAAGTATTAAAGTACTTCGATCAGATCGAGGTGGTGAATATTTAAGCCAAGAATTTACTGACCATCTTACAGATTATAGGATAGTCTCACAATTAACTCCACTAGGAACACCATAATGGAATGGTATTTCTGAGCGGAGAAATCGAACCTTATTAGATATGGTATGATCTATGATGAGTCAATCAGATCTTTCAATATCCTTTTGGGGGTGTTAGGCCTAGAGCCTGCTCAATAGGGGGGTAAATTGAGCTTTAAAACTTATACTGAAATTCCAGCTAATTTTTAAAGCTAGTACAGTGAAATCAGAGAGCTAAAAATGATTATATTGATTTGAAGTTGAAAACAAGATTACAATAGAAAAACTTAACTTTGACTCAAACTGGATGATCTTAAGAAAGAGCAAACTAATTTACCGAGCATCACAATCATCATAAAGAAATTCAAAAGAGAGTGAAACACAACAAAGAGATTTATTGTGATTCGGCACCTCTTGCCTACATCCAGTCCCCAAGGAAACATCCTTGAGATTTTTCACTCTTAAAGTGATCTCTTTTCAAAGGTAAGAGACAAACCTGTTACAGCCTTAGTACTACCTTTTCCTAAGCTGCTGCCCACACTGGTTTTGTTAGCTCCAGTAACTAATCCCATACTGGTTTTCCTAACAGCTCCAGCAACTGCATACAAGTACTTGTTTTAGCTAGCTCCGGTAACTATGCACTCATTTCTCTTAATGGTACCTCTCAAGCTAACCGCAATATTTTGAGTGTTATGTGTTTCTGTCTTTCAAAAAGACATGGTTACACAATTGAAGCTCTATGGGTTTTGGAAGAGAGTTGATTACTCTAGGAAGCACAAAAGTAATTTTTGAGTTCTCTCTAAAAACAAAAAGCAAGGAAAACAACAACCATACTCACACACATAAAGATCTTTGAAAGAGATGAATTTATATGTGTCTTCCAAAGTAAATTTGCCCTATTTTTCAAAAATCAAATAGAAGACTTGTTGTAATCCATGCAAAAAGCAATTATAAAAAGAGATGTACTTGGTTCAGGATAAAATCAGCTTCAGATAAGATATTAGCTTTCTGTTGTAGAGTTTTGAAATGTTCAGAGTCAGCTTTCCAAAAATAGACTGGTAGAAGGTTGCTTTTAAAAATCACATATAAGACATTTCCATTTTCGTGGAAAAGCTTCCTTGATATACCGAAAAGCAATTTTTTTCTTTTGTAAGCCAATTTCAACAAAGCTCAAAATAGAGATATTTTAACCAAAAATTTTCTCAAAAGTAAATTTTTCAATTTTTGAATAAAATACATTTTTGGCTTCCAAGAAATAATTTATCTCTTCTTTACCCTTATACAATTCTCTAAAATACCAAAATGCCCTTCTTCTTTCTTCATGGGCTTGATTGTCTCCTTGCATGGGCTTGCTTGGGCTTCATCATCAAAAATTGGGCTTGATTACAACAAAGTATTGAACTTTAATTTGTTAACCCCTTCTAATATTATCACTTGCAAGATTTTTATTAGTGCATGAATATTTATCAATTATGGTCATAACCAAAATTAAAGGGTTGTAACATTGAGGTCAACAATCTCTCCCTTTTTAGAAATGACAAATACTTTGATAAATATTTTCAAATAGATAAAAATGCAAGCAATAGAATAATCATGTGATGATGAATGACATGCCAAAAAAAACTAAAGTAAAAAAAAGATAAAATAAAAACAAATTAAAATTAAAGTAAAAGAGAATAAAAGAAAAATAATGGAAAAATGAAATTAAAAATAAACAGAAATTAATTTAAAAGAAAGAAAACTAAAAAAAATAAATTAAAAGAAAGCCCCCCTTAGTTGGTGCCTAAAACAAAATAGCTCCTCCTGAATACATGGCCAAATATTTTTGAAAGAAAAAAATACCAACAAGAAGTTATAAGATTTCACTTTTGAATACAGCAAGCTAATTTTAAATTAGATTGAGTATTTCAATGTCAGTTACTTATGATCATGCTGACTGGTTTCAAAGGAAATGATTTTAGGGCAAGCAGAATACACAAGATAGCATGATCATGATATTTGCAGAAATCAAATGGCATAGTATCAAAAAAAATGGATAATAGGCAGCAAGGATACCATGCATAGCAAAAAAAAATAAAACAAGGCATAATAGGTAGCAAAAAAATAAACAAGAGTCATAGTCGTAGCTAGCAATATAGTAAACAAAAGTAAACAAAAATAAACAAGAAGTCCTACTCCCCATTTTGTCATCATCAAAAAGCATAGCAAAAAAAAAATAAAAGGGGAATCAAGCAGATAAAGAGTTCAACATACCAAAAATTAAATAAGCAACTAAACCTAAGAAATGCATAAACTGATTGAAAGTCAAAATTGCTAGCTAATCCCAGAAATTAATAAGCTAAACTTCTTCAGGCTTATCCACTAAACCTAGTTCTCTAGGCTGAACAGGTTTAGTGCGAAGAACTGAACTAGCCCTGGTAATGCTCTTGGGAGGAGGAGGTGGTTTGGAAAGAGTAGGCTTGGGAGAGGAGTGGGTCTGAGAGGCTAATGGATAGATAGTCTTGACTAGAAACTAGGGCTCTAGAACTATTTTATGTGTAGGAAGATTAGCTCCCTGTGAGTCAGTAGGCTTGGTGGTGGCAATGTCTTTGGCAAGTCCCTTCAACAGCTCATCGAATTTAGTCTGACAATTCTAAATGAACTGAGCAAAACAACCTTTGAGAAGGGGAATCAACTCATGAGTCCGTTGAGGCACAGATGTTGCCTGAACCTATGAAGCTGATGCTGCTAGCTTACTAATCTCCTTACTTGGCTCGTTCTCGGCTGTGAAGTTAAGGTCCAATCCATTAGTTATCACTTGCTTCCCTTTTTCTTCAACCAGCTTATCAATCTTGGCTTTCTTCTTTTTCTCTGCTTCAGATTCTATTCTAGAATTATGTGTACTAATCCGTAAGCGCACATAATTATATCAAGTAGTAAATAAAGATATCGTCCCACAGAGATTGTAGGTTGAATATTGAATACTCACAACATTTGATTATTTAGACAACGAAATAGAGTTTGAAATTTCAAAGGAACAAAACTAAATTAAGAAAAGTAAAAACATAAATTCAATGCAAGTTTAAAAGCTAGGGTTCTTATTCTCAATTAGACCATTTCAAAGGATTGATTACACAACTGGATTCACACTAGTTCTAATTTATTTTGAAGGGATCTTGGAAACTATAGATTTTCCTCTCAGATAAACCTATAAATAATTAGAGATTAATTAACATTAAGTTTACCAGCTCTCACCAACCTAATGCCTTTTAATTCCAATTTTAAATACAATCTTTAATCAATATTATTCCATTTAACTATCTCTCAACTAGCTAAGCAATCAATAGGTCATTGCCATATCCTACAGAATATATCTCTCGATTAAGCCTATAGTGTCAATTCAATTTTAGGTTGATCAGTCCTAAAACGACATTAAGCATAACAACAACTAATGAATTAAACTTAGCAACCTAACATAATCACAATAAGCATATGGTCAATTCAGAAAAAGAACCCTAGAAAAGATCTAACTACTCATGTTAAAGAGAAAATAAACAAGAAATGAAAACTAATCTCAACATAATAATAATTAAATAAAAGAGTGATACAAGAAAAACCCATTTCAAATGATATAAGGAATCCTTGCTCTTCTAACTTCAAGCTAAGTATCACCTCTACTATGAATAAAACTAATGAAAATGTATTCTAAATTAAATAAAAATAAGAACAAGAATAGGTTCCAGAATAAAAACAACCTAAAACTAAGAACAACCTCTAAATGAAAATGAAATGGTCCTATTTATAGACCTAAAGACCTAGTGAGAAAGGTAATCTAACCCCTCTCAAACTCTATCTAATCAAAAACTAAAAGATAAGTCCCTTTCTATCTAATCTTCAGCTGAAAATTATCATCTCGTGGGCTGCCATACAAGTCATGCATGGGTGCGTAAGAAAATGGCATGGCTGCGTAAGAAACAACATGTTGCTGAGCTTTGTGCCTTGCACGACCGTGCTCAATTTTGGCATGGCCGTGCCACCCTGTAACATAGCATAATTGAGTCTCAGACATGGCCATGCAATAAACAAGCATGGCCATGCTCATCCCCAACGTAGATAAGTCTTTAACTTGAGTCCATAGCCTATCTAAACTTCAAGGATTGATCCAATCTTCATCCCAATGCATCCTACAAAACAAAATACAAAAGAGATTATCTAAAAACAACTAAATCCTACTAATTAAGACAAAATAATAAGACAAACTAAATTAACTAAAAAAACTAACTAACAATGCAACTACTAAGCCTAAAATGCAATAAAATAGAGTGCTTAAAATAAGTATTTTTCACACTCATCAAATACCCCCACACTTGAGCCTTTACTTGTCCTCAAGCAAACATAAGATAACAACCTATTCACACAAAGAACTAACATCATGAGTAGTTTTTAACTTGAGGAACCATCCTACTCTCCCTTTAATATAAGGTTTAAAAACTGAAAATCAAAACAATAACTCATAACTAAGAACATAACAATTACCAAGTGAATAGCAAACTCCCTCGTTGAATTCATGAAACAGCATGATTAATAATCAAGAAAAACAAAAGTAGGCATGAAACATTAACTCTCAAATAGTTCTTTCATTAAAAGCACTTAAAAAGCACATAATTTATTCCTTATAATTTCCCTTATTGTAGTATCCCCCACCTTTCTATATTACTCAATATGGATACCTCAATAAAGTCCTTTGGATACTCATACCCTTTATAGAGCATTGGAGTAATGCACGAGTGCGTTTTACGCTCCATCTCGCTTAAGGAACTTGTTTACTTTCTTATTTATTTCAGACATAGTGCCAATGCATACATGAACTATATTTAAATTCCTACAACATCTTTCTCAACTATCAAGCACACTATTTTAATCACTTAATGAAGGAGTAGGCATTAAGTTCATTAAAATTTAAAAATTTTTAATCACAAGTTATTCCTCCAGCTTAACAATTCAAACCAAGCATTAAAAGGAGTTTAACACACTTACTCAAGAAAAACACACCTAATGAAACTAACTTTTAGCATAAATAGGCTCAAAAACTTAAGTGCAAGATCTATTATTCATGCAACAACACACAAAAATATAAAACACAAAACTAAAAACAAAAATAGCAAAGTAAAAGGGAAAGAAAACTCCCCTAGCCAGATGCATTCGAAGATGAAGTCTCAAGAATGATGATCTCAACGGAAGGCTCCGTTGATGCTTTAGTTTCTTTGCTTTGAGAGATCAATTGCTTTAGCTCCTTTACTTCAGCTATCAGATTTTCTATCCTTACATCTCTTAAGGTTCATGAACTTTAAACTTGGTGATCACTTCCATCATCATGTCACCAAGCCTTTTATCAGTTCGATTCACCACATCTTCTATCTTCTTTTCAACTCTTTCAATGCTGTCCTCAAATCTTTTTCTTTTTGTTACTCTATTCTTTTTTTTTCTTTGGCTTTACCATCCTTCTTATTCACCGTTGCATTCTCGTGAGCTACTTGAGGTTTGACATCTCCTTCTTCCTCTTCACTAAAATCATTAAAGTTTTCTACCACCTTAGGTAGAAGAAAATCTCCATGTCTCAAGGTGGTTTGACATAGGTGGTAGCATCTTCTATCATCTGCCTCTTCTAGCCTTCTAAAGTCTATGATAATCTTATCTCTGACTAGAAAATCCTCATCAAAGATTTGTCGATCCAGTGGTGCAAGAATGGTAAGCTTCCTTGGTGCAAAGTGTATGGCTAGGCCCGTGATAATGTGGCCCATAGACATTAGTGCTTTTCATCTCTGCACAACACGCCATATAGAACAAAACACAAGATATGCACTATTCACCCTACGATTAGTAGCCATGCACCACATTAAGAATAGTTCATCAGGTATAACCTTTGTACTCTTATTCCTACCATAAATGGTATATGATATGAATTTATGCATCAATAAATATGAGTGACTATCAATTAGCCCACTAATCATAGCATCTCCATGACTTATTCTATCCCCTTTAGTCATTTCAGCCCAAAATCCAATCATGTTAAATTCAAGGGGAGGGTGACAAATACCTCCTTCAGTAAAACCAAAGATTTCAGTCATGAGATCATAATCAAACTCATATTCTTTTCCAAAGAATCTACACAAAAAAAATTTATGCTCTTCATCTTTGATTTTCAAAGTGGTGTAGAATTCAACAGTCAATTCATAAAATATATCATATTTCACTATTTTTAACTTAAACCAGGCTAGCCTTTTATACAACATATTCACAAAGTCATGTATTCCAATATCCTTCATAAGTTGATCATCAAAGTATTTAGGCATGCATATGTTTCTTTTGCTAAGAGAAGAGAACCTCTTACCTTCTTCATCAGAGTAAATAGAGAAGAAAGCATCATACTCCTCCTTGATGTCTGTTGGATTAGGTCTTATCCCTATTGGTATCTTCACTTTTGCATTGAACCTTTGGCTATTGCTAGACATGCTCATTGAATTCATTAGGCAGTAAGAAAAAGAATTGCAGAGAATATGGATGCATAGAGAAAAAGTGTAGAGAACGTAAAAGTTATGAGAATTACAAGTAGTCCTCTGCCTATAAATAAAAGATCAAAATTTCAAGTCTACAAGGGCTAAACAACCTAAGTTTACAAGGACTAAATAACCTATCTCCTAATCCTTTATTGAAAAGATGAATTTTATTGAAAGATAACAAATACTATCCTACTTGAATTAAAAATCATAAAGACATTAAAATAAACAAAATAATAAAATTTAACTTGAAAAAATTTATTTTTCCTCCCCCACACTTAAACTATGCAATGTCCTCAATGTATAAAACAAAAAATTTTGAGTGGAATGATCATCAGGTGGCATGGCCATGCTCGAAAGTGGCATGGCCATACCTGAAATTGGCATTTTTGGACTGGACCAAGTGGCACATCGGTGCTCGAAAGTCGCACAGCCGTGCCTGATTCCAACTTTTGGAATCTGAGGCACTTTTGCACATGCATGACCATGCTCAAATGTGGCATGGTCGTGCCTAATTTCAATAATTTGCACATTGAAGTAGGAATTCATACATAATAGACCTTCAAACCAACTTCATTGCCTATGTTTTGCATAATTTAAATGAAAAGGAAAGGAATTAACATAACTAAATCACATCATTAAACAAGGAAAATGTAGAGTATAAATACTTTAAACAAAGTACATGAACACTAACATAAAACATAAAGCAAACACAATACTAAAATAAACACAAATACAAAAGAAAACACAAACAAATACAATGAAAGCAATCACAATACACAATTATCCAATCACAACTTCTTGAATCTTCATTGATGTGGTCCTTGATCATGCAAAGGGAATGAAGGTAGAAAGAAGTTTTGACTTTGAAAGTAGGCCATGAGATTTTGATTTAGCATGTTGACATCGTGTTGAATCTCATGTGCCATGGAAGTGAGCTCTCCTATATTAGAGTCAATAACACCCACTTGAAGCTCTAAAGTATCAAGGCGACCCATCACTTGTTGCAATTCACTTTCTTCTTCTTCTTCCTCTTGCCTTGCTTGTTGTTGAGCACCAATAAGTATGGGCACCTCCATGTGTCCTATATCAACCATACCCATAGCCTCCATCATTTGAAGATCAATTAGGGAAGGACTTGGAAGCTTGTCGAAAGGCATATTATCAATATCAAAACCCACATAATTTGCAATGCTAAGAACCAAGCCCACTATCTTGATTTGCCCCGCTCAATTAGTTGCTACATCTTTGAATTTAGAGGCAATCACATGACATACATCCAATTTGATATTGTTTACCATGCAATATAAGACATTTAGTTCCATAGTAGTGACTACGGAATCCCCCTCCTTCCTAAGAAATAATGAATGTGACATAACTCGATGGAGGTATCTCAAAGCATGGGAATGAATGTCAAACTCCTTGGCTAACCTAGGTTGATATAAAACATGTCTTCGACCAGTAATTTCCCTTCAAAATACATCTCTATCAAAATCAACATTTACATCTTGGTCTTTGGGGAAATGAAAAACATTATTGAGTTCAAAGAGACCAATGGTGTGATCTTGGTTGCCTAGTCTAAAGTTCAATATGCCATCATTTTCATCAAATTCAAAGGATGACAAGAATTCACATGTAGGCACAATATATGAAGGATGTTTCATCATCATAAAAGCTTCCCAACCCAACTTAGAGATATACATGTTTACCTCATCTAATAAACCCGCTCTTTGAAGGGCGGAAGCACTCAAATATTTCATGGGTACAAACTTTCTAGCCATCAATTGATCAAACTTGTTTCTTTTCCCCTCATGCCTGGATATAATAGTAGAGGGAAAAGGTCTTACCATTCTTTCCTCTTGTTGGCTTGGATTACTTGAGCTTCCCCCACATCTCCTTAGTCTTCTTTGTGCAACCGTCTTCTTTCTAGGTTCCCTTTCTATGGTGTTATTCATAATTTTCAGATTTAAGAGGAAAGTGAATAAGAAGATGTAGAAAGTGTTGAGAGAAGGTGAAATGGAAGAAATTATGCTTGAGAGATTGTAGAGGGAGATGAATGAATGAGTTGAATGTGTGTAAAAAAGAGAATGAAAGGGAGGTTTATATAGAGGGGATTATGGTTTTGAATTGAGTGAATTATGAATTGGGAAGAGGAAAAGGTGTTGGAATTGATTAAAGAGCTTAAGGAAGAGGAAAAGATTTTGGGAATTTGAAAAAGAATTTGGGAAATTGAAAAAACATTCAAAGTTGATAAACCTTAAGTCTAGGAAGATGAGAAAGGTTTTGGAACTTGTGGGTAGTGGGAAAATATGAGGGTTTGTGACTTGGGGCTTTGACTCCTTTGAATTTTGAAAGAAATGTGCATGTGTGTGGAACCTACAGGTGGCATGGCCGTGTTCGAAAGTGGCATAGCCGTGCCTAACTCTAGCTTATTTTGACTGTCCCATTTTCAAGTAGGCACGGCCATGCTCGAATGTGGCACGGCCGTGCCTGCTTCCTGTGCATTTTCGTACTTCTTTTTGCTAGACCAAAGAACATGGGTGCGCAACAAGGTGCGCCACATGGAAATTCACACAAAACACATAAAAAATCACCCAAATTCATATGTAACAATCATAATTTTATTCCCACATCAAAAATACTTACCTCTCATCCTTTAGCTTTCCTTCTCTTGTAATTCCCGAACATCCTTCCACGCTTCTTTTCTGAAAAAAAAGTTAAAGAACTTGTGATTAGAAATTTTAAAACTAAAAACTAAAAGAATTAACAAGAAAAATGAAAAACAAAAACTTGGTTGAGCCCCCAAGAAGTGCTCTTTTAGGTCCATGAGCTTAGACCATCATGATCTTCAGAATGTTGAATCGACCAAAAAGGACAATTAACGAGAGTTCTCCCATATGCTGCCATTGTAGATTTTTAGTCTTTGCCCATTGACTTTGAACTTCTCTCATCTAGTGTTGCAAACTTTCACAGCTCCATAAGGGTAGACATGGCTCACTACAAATGGTCTTGACCATCTACTCTTGAGCTTCCCTAGAAACAATCTGAGTCTGGAGTTTAATAGCAACACTTGGTCTCCTTCTTGAAAACTCTTTATCTTAACCTTAGCATCATGCTACTTCTTTGTACGTTCTTTATAAATCCTGGAGTTTTCATATGCCATTTCTCTTAACTCCTCCAATTCATTCAACTGCAGAAATCTCTTTTTAGCTGCTTTCTTGCAATCATAATTCAAAGATTTGATTGCCCAGTAAGCCTTGTGCTCAATCTCTATAAGAAGATGACATGTTTTTTTATAGACCAACCTATATGGAGACATTCCAATAGGTGTCTTATAAGCTGTTCGGTATGCCCATAAAGCATCATCCAACTTCCATGCCCATTCTTTTCTCGACTTGCTCACTGTTCTTTCAAGAATCCTCTTCAATTCTTTGTTTCTTACTTCTACTTGTCCACTTATTTGGGGATGGTATGGAGTAGCTATCTTGTGTTTAACCCCATAACGAGCTAGTAGTGCTTCCATATTTCAATTATATAAGTGCGTTCCTCCATCACTTATGATAGCTCTAGGCATCCCAAACCTAGCAAAGAGTCTTTGCAAAAATTTACAAACTACTCTTGCATCATTCACTGCACATGCTTGAGCTTCCACCTACTTGGATACATAATCCACACAAATAAGTATGTACTTATTTCCATCTGAAATAGGAAATGTCCCCACAAAATCTATGCCCCACACATGAAATATTTCTACCTCAAGAATTCCCGATTGGAGCATCTCATCCTTCTTTGAAATGTTGCCACTCCTTTAACATGCATCACAATTGAGTACATACTTTCTAGCATCATGAAAGATTGTAGGCCAAAAGAATCCTGCTTCAAGAACCTTTGCAACAGTTCTCTGTGGACTAAAATGACCACCATTGATCATCCCATGGCAATGTTCTAGAATTGAACCAGTTTCTTCCTCTCCTACACATCTTCTTATCATTCCATCACTACATAGCTTCCAACGATATGGCTCATCCCACAGATAGTACTTGGAATCATAAATGAGTTTCTTCCTCTGTTGACTGTTGAATTCTTCTGGGAGCCTCCCACTTAAGATGAAATTTGCTATGTCTGCGAACTATAGATCTTTTAGACTTTGGATTGCTAATAACATCTCATTTGGAAATAGCTCCTGGATAGGCTCTTCCTCCTCATTGTCTTCTTGCTCCAGCTCTAATCTTGAGAGATGATCAGCTACTACATTCTCTGATCCCTTTTTATCTTTAATTTTTATGTCGAACTCTTACAACAGCAACACCCATCGTATGAGCCTTGGCTTTAAGTCCTTCTTGTTCAAGAGGTACTTCAATGCTGCATGATCTGTATACACAATAACTTTAGATCCAAGTAAGTAAGATCGAAATTTATCAAAAGCAAAAATTACTGCTAGCATCTCTTTCTCAGTCATGGCATAGTTGAGTTGTGCATCATTCAAGGTTCGGCTTGCATAATAGATGACATGAAGTTTATTCTCCTTCCTTTGGCCAAGTACAGCTCCTATTGCATAGTCACTTACATCACACATCAATTCAAATGGAAGATTCCAGTCGAGTGACACCACTATAGAAGCAGATATCAATGCTTCTTTCAACCTATCAAAAGCCAATTTATAATCATTAGTAAAGTCAAAAGGAGAATCTTTCTCAAGTAATTTACAAAGAAGTTTAGAGATTTTTGAAAAATCCTGAATAAACCGTCGATAGAATCCTGCATGGCCTAGGAAACTTTGAATTCCTTTGACATTTGTTGGGTATTGAAGTTTTTCAATGGTCTCTACTTTTTCCTTGTCCACTTCAATACCTTGTGCTGAAATTTTATGCCTAAGAACAATTCCTTCCTCCACCATAAAATGACACTTCTCCCAATTTAGCACCAAATTTATTTCCTGACACCGTGTAAGAACTTGCTCTAAGTTTTCCAAGCATCATTCAAATGAGCTTCCATAAACTAAGAAGTTATCCATGAACACATCCATAATTTCTTCTACCAAATTTGAGAATATGGCCACCATACACCTTTGGAAGGTTGATGGAGCATTACATAATCCAAATGGAATTCTTCTATAAGCAAATGTGCCATAGGGACATGTGAATGTCATTTTCTCTTGATCTTCTGGAGCAATAGCTATCTGATTGTAGCCCGAATAACCATCTAAGAAACAGTAGAAGGCATGTCCTGCTATCCTCTTCAGTATCTAATCAATGAATGGTAATGGAAAGTGATCCTTTCTAGTAGCCAAATTCAACTTCCTATAGTTAATGCACACTCTCCATCCAGTCACTATTCTTATAGAGATCCACTTACCTTCTTCATTGTCCACCACAGTCATTCCTCCTTTCTTTGGTACACACTGGATAAGGCTTACCCATGAACTGTCTGAGATTAGGTAAATAATTCTAGCATCTAATAGCTTGACCACCCTTTCTTCACCACTTCTTTCATGTTTGGATTGAGCCTCCTTTGCTTTTCAATGGTTGTCTTATATCCATCTTCCATTAAAATTTTATGCATACAATAAGATGGACTTATCCCTCTTATATCAGAAATTTGCCAACCAATTGCTCTTATTCTCCTCTTGAGCATCCTCACAAGCAATTCCTCTTGGTCTTGGGTGAGTTTAGAGGATATAATCATAGGTAAAGTTTGGTTCTCTCTGAGAAAAGTGTACCTCAAATGTTGAGGTAAGGGTTTCAAATCTACATTCGGTGGTTTTATGGTTGAGGGTGGTGTAGGTTCAGTGTTTGGTAATTGGATTTAGGAAAAAGAAGTTTGGTATTTAAGATATTCTTCATCTTAGGAGGTTTGTACTTGCATACACTTCTTAATATACTCCAATTCATCATAATTTACCAACCTCCTTCGTTGGACTTCAATCATACATTCATCTATAACATCAACTCTAAAGTATAAATCATTTTCAAAAGAGTGTTTCATACCTTGATAGATGTTGAACTTACAACTTTCCTCACCTACTCTTAGAGTTAGTGTTCCATCATAAACATCAAGGATTGCCTTAGCAGTGTAGAGGAAAGGCATACCAAGGATCAAGGGAACGTCTTCATCTTCCTCAAAGTCTAGGACGACAAAGTCCACTGGAAAAATGAACTTTCCAGCCCTTACTAGCACATCTTCCACTATTCCTTCTGGTTCCTTTACTGTCCTATCTGCCAGTTGTAGATGAATGTTTGTTGGTATTGCTTCTCCAAGTCCCAATTTCTTATAAATAGATAAAGGCATAAGATTAATAGAAGCACATAAAGATTTTTAAAATGATAAATTCCCCACAGAACATGGAATAGTAAGACTCCCTGGTTGCTTCCTTTTTAAAGGAAGTTTGTTTGAGATGATGGCACTACACTGCTT
>CATIWO010629301.1:0-10816 GCA_949673435.1 Macaranga tanarius
TCCTGGGCATTCCAATTTTAGATCTTTGTCAAGGGAAAGGAATTATGGAGTCATATTGATGGGACAGATCCTGCACCTAACAGAGAAAAGAAGAATTACAGCAGTAAATACAGCAAGAATATATACAAAATAATGAAAATCTTAGAGAGATAATCAAGGGATATACAGCTATATAAGAAAACTAAATAAGGAAAGAAGAATATATTGACACATTCCTCATGTTACATACCTAAAACCAAGGATCAACCTGTTGCCTCCTCAACAAAATAAGTAATCTAACACATCATCATATCACTTTCAAATAATAGTTTCAACTACCCTGTTGTCCCCTGTTGTGAACAGGAGGTGGAGTAAATAGAGTTGAGGTAATGCAATGTGGATGCATGATCATGCCAGCTTTGAGAAAAACATATGCAAGAATCTACTCATGTTGTTCATTAAATTTGTCTTTCTTTGTAATGGAATCATATGCAAGAAAAGAGCACCATATTCAGGAGGTCCACAATTATTAAGGCAGACGGTTGTGGTATTCTGCCCCTTGAACAACAGTAGATATACCTCTCATAAAGAAGCAAAGTATTGTTCTTAGCCATAAATTATTTAAATGCATCTAAGATTCTGAAATAATGATTAATGAGTTTATATGGAAAAATGCAAATATCAACCAAGATGCTATGTAACTTACTGCATTTAGTCAGTTCTCTGCTCAATCTAGGTTTTCTTTTTCTTTCCAAGGAATATTTAACCGTCAAGTAGAGTCACAACTTCCATTCATATTTTCCCCGGTTCCTCTTGTAACCCCACAGTCATAGCATCCAATACCATGAGGTACAAACAATTATCTACCTTAAAAAATAACAAGTAAAGAAAATACTAAGCATGTAAGAATAATTTAAAAGAAAAAACAATACGAAGGGTCTCCATGAACATTGATTGGAACTTCTAAGGCAGGAAATTAACATCTTAGTTTAATAATGAATCATTAAGTGGGCATTCAAATTCAGGAAACTACAAAGCCCAATTTAATAATCTGAGACACTGACCGTATATTGTCAGACAAAATGTCAGAAATAATTAACTTAAAGAAAATGTAGCAACAAAATAAGTAATCAAATGACTTACCAAAGATATCTATGCAATGATCAAAGATCGTATCCGAGAAATTTATACATTAAATAATTGTTAATATAACGGCAAAATCAACTTACTCTTGCTAGTTACAATATAGCATGAAATATCCAAAACTCTGAAAACTCCACCTTAATGAGAATGCATGCAAAAGAATAAGCATGAAACCACATCCATTCACAAAACAACAAAAAACCAACATTAACATATACCTGAAATTCCCAAGCTTTAAATGCAAAACCATCTGCCCTACGCTGCTCAGAGAAGGGAAGTTGGACATGTACCACATCCAACATAGATTCAGATAATTTTCATATTTTTCCTCATGTTTAGCAGATTATACCCAAGAAACCATTTTCATTCTGGGTGTCTGATGTAAGTCTGACAAAGCTAAATAAGGGTAAAGTCAAGCTGGAGTTGGAGAGTACATGTCGCAAAACCTAAATTGCATAGGTAAAGTTTTCTAAATGTTTATAAAACATTCCACAAGCATCTACGTTGCTCGTGCAATCATTTAAAACATCCTTTTTCCGCATATTTAAGAAATAATGCTTTCCACTCTAGTGTATAATGTGCACTTTGTAGGTATGTTAGGATAATGTGAAGTGCTAGAGTAAGAGAGAGAGTGTCGTATACTCCAAGCTTCAATTCAAACCGTTTACTGAACATCTAATACCATTAATGTTTGCCCCACTTACCAAACCTGGATTGATTTTAGAGCCAAAACATCATGGCCGGAAGAATTTCACGACTTTTCAAGCAGAAATACATTTCAGTGTTTATGATACTGATCCTTTTATGCATGTAAGTAACAGTTGAGAGAGCTACTGTCTACACAAGTGCATTTCAAAATTTTATGAAAATCCACTTTGCAATTTTGCTTAATCTGTAAGCTTTTCATGTAAATGAACTTCTACATCACAACGTACCTGCATATCATGCCAAACATGCCAGTTTGTACCTGCCACCACCAGAAGATGAAGTTGTAATATTAGAATAGAGATAGCAGAAATTCGTTTCTTCTTAGTCCAATCTACAGATGTTACTGACAGCAAAAGTAGGAAAATACTATCCTCAATTATCCAGACTGAAGACAAGTGCACTAGAAATTCAGCATATTGTCAACATCCCCAAAAACAGAATTAGTCTGCTCATCCGCAGATGGTAATTAATATCCTAATAAGATCATGTGTTAAGACATGAAAAATCAATACAGATCAGCAAAGCATACCAGCTTTTCCTATCTTCCAGAATATAGACCGCCAAAGAAATGCCCTGACCCAATTATATATCAGTGAACTTTATTTGGTACTGCTGGAAATAAGAACAGGGCTTCATGAGGCATTGAGATGTTGCACTTATTGATTGTTTAAAACACCGTGATTAATATTTTTATCCACAAATTTCATTCCTTATCCTCCTTACAGGTCGCATATCCTTCTGTGGAAAAGGCAATAAGGTCCCCCAGGTGTAATCGTAGTGGGTTTCATTTTATGAACATATAGAAAGCAAAATTAGAGCGATCAAATTCAAGAAATTAGGTTATACATAATCTAAGACGAATCTTACATGATTGGTTCAGCTTTCAACTCCTATCAAGCGTCTAAAATTTTCTGTGTAGTAGTAACCATATGTAAAGTTAACAATGCCTAATGGTAATTTAGTGAAGCAATTTTGAAGACAAAGGAAAACAAGATTCAACATTACGATGGAGATGAGTTGAAAATTATGCGAAGTTAAAAAGAAAGTTCACTAGTGCTGACGTTAGCAATGAAGTTCTTGTCTCCAGACCACCTCCAAATAGACAAACCACACTATAACTCTACAAGAGAAAGAAGAAAAAAATCAATGCCACTATAAAATAAAGCTATGTAAAGTTGAAAAGAAAGCATGATATTAGCAGCATGTAGTAACCTGGTGCGGTAGGAGGGAGCATTGTTGCATGCTTTTCAAGTTGTCCAAGGAGTGATAGCAACCTAATTTCGTTGAAATTTGACAAAGTGAAGAAGAATTGAAACCTCAGCTTCCTTCAAACTTCAATTACACAACCAATATTTGCGTGCGTGCAAGTGCAAAGAGGTGGGTAAAAAAATGAATACCCTAGAAGAGAAGAAAGAGCCTAAAGGCTAAAGCTTGTTCGATTTTTCGTGAGTTGACGGAACGGAACAGCAAACCAACCCACCGACCTAGGGCCATCCGCCACATGTGTTATTTACGAAACCTGTGAAATTAACTGCAAAAACTGCCACCTATAACGTCTTCTTTATTTTCAACCACTTTTTTTATTAAAAACAAATGGAGTGAAGAGAGACGGATGGATAGATACCAAGTTTTTAATAAAAACACAGAACTGTAAATTCATCTCATAAAATCCATTCATGGCGCTCATGTTCATATCATTACACTAAATTACTGTTTCAAATCCCTAAAGAAAAACTCAAGAAAGAAATTAAAAAATAAGAGATCCGATGTCTTTTCTTTTAAATGGGCATACATGGACCCTACTCCACCCACAAAGCCACCAAATTTACAAAACTACCCCTACAAACCAACTACTACTGCCTACGACGACGACGACGACGATAATCCTCATCACTTCTTTCCCTTCTTAGCAGTAGCTTTCTTCTTCGCCGGTGACTTTACGCTCTTCGGCTTCACACTCTTAGCCGGCGCTTTCTTTGCAGAAGCCGTTTTCTTCGGGGCTGCTTTAGGAGCCGCAGGTTTCCTCCCTGGAGTTGTCCTCGTCGATGTCCTCGCAGCCTTGGCAGGTCTCTCCTTAGGCTTCGGTCTAGTTGAAGCGGCCTTAGGTTTAGCAGCAGGCTTAGCCTTAGCAGGCGCAGCAGCCTTTGGCTTAGCAGCCGGCTTAGCTTTAGCAGCCGGTTTAGCCTTAGCAGGAGCCTTAGGCTTAGCAGTTACAGCCTTAGGCTTAGCAGCAGGAGCCTTGGCCTTCTTAGTTTCCTTTGGCTTGGCAGCAGCAGGTTTAGCCTTAGCCTTGGGCTTAGCCTTGGGCTTAGCCTTAGGCTTAGGCTTAGCCTTTGACTTGGCCGCAGCAGTGGCAGGCTTCTTCTTGGACTTAGCCGGAGTCGAAGTAGCGGCAGCCGGTTTAGGAGCGGATGCCCTGGCAGGAGGGAGCTTAAAAGAAGCTTTAACCTTAACAAGCTTACCAGAAGCTACAAGCTTCTTCAAATGATAAAGCAACAGCTTCTTAACATTAGGTGGAAGCTGCTTATGCTTCTCTTCAACAAACTTAGTAATGGCGTACTGACTTGAACCTGTCTTCTCCTTCAATGTCACGATAGCATCCTTAATCATCTGCAACAGACACATTAAAAAAAACTCAAAAATTAGATCTACAGACAAAATCAACCGGACAATACATGAATTAATAATAGCATGAATACGCACCTCTTCGTAAGGAGGATGAGAACGAGTACGGGTACGAGGTTTCTTAGGAGCGGCAGGTTTTTTAGGTTTCGACTCCTTGGTTTTCTTTGACTTGGTTGCCTTAGGTGTGTTGGCCGGGACTTCCTCTGCCGGTTCGGTGGTGGCCGGTTCAGGAACAGGCTCAACGGCAACAGCTGGATCTTCAGATGCCATTTAGATTAGAAATCTAGGGGTAGGGTTTTCGAGAATTGAAGAAGAAATGGGATCTGAAGAGGGAATTGTTATCCAGATGAATTCGATTTTTTTTTTGTTTTTGAAGTGTATGTGTGAGAAGATGACGAAATGAATGGGGATTTAAATAGTCAAGTGTGTGTGGAGTGGTATCCAAAAGCTGAGCTCTGATTGGCTAAAAGCTCTAGCACGCGGATCGCTTCGTTTTGCAAATTTAAATAATAGCCATTGGATAATGGGGTTATCTACGGTTGAGAATGTTAGGCAGAAGGAGGGTGAATAGATGGGGTTTAGGAGAATGGATGGATGAAAGTTGGTTTAGGTGTGTTTTTAAGCTCAAATTATTCAGCTGTAATTTGAGTTATACTTGATGGATTTTAATGAGGTTTTTTGCATTTTGTAGCTTATTATATGAGCTTTCCAATGAGTATCGACACGCTTTGTGAAGTTAAGTACTTTGGGAGATATTTGGGTTAGAAGCCACAAAGGTCAAAATTAGGGTTTGGTTTGATGTTATTGTGGTTTTCATGGATTTTAGAAGAATGCCTTGTTTTAATTCTGATTTTTTTTGCATAATATGGTAATAGGTTAGCAAATGAACATTTTGATCTACGAATCGTTGAAATCGAATATGTTTTGAATGTCAAATTAATGATCCAAACGACACTGAAGTTGAACATGTATTATATGTCTATTAAGTACGCCAATATATATGGCATGTGCATTTGAAGAAAAATAAAAATGATACATGATTTTGTGATTTCTAATGCATTTAATAACTTACCAATACAAGTATTGAATATGAATAAACATCAAAAACGAATCAAGTAATGCATACAATTATCCGACTATGTATATATATCTTATTTTTCACATTTATGTCATGAAAGTCAATTTGCTTTATTTTAAACCATATACATGAGTTCTTAAAATCATTCTTATATGAAAATTTATGATAGCTTGCAATATTAATCCCGTAAATATATATTGGTTGTGTATAACATACTAACACAACATCTATTAATTATATTGCATAGTAACTTTTTTTCATTTTTGCATCATTCATCGACTATTTCAAAAGGTAGAGACATAAAAGGCATTTAAATAACTTAAAATGTGCTACTCATTTATTTATATATATTTAGCTTATCGATCTATTATCAAAAAAATTACACATCTTATGTTTATTATGAATATAATCATATCACACATGTATAAACTATAAAATAGTAAATATTTGAAGTAGTTGTTAACAAAAATTAAAAAACTTTTTATGTTTTTGTACTCAACCTAATTTCAATGTCCATTAAACAAATGATATGTAAATAAGCATCATAAATCAATCAATTTGGTATGGTAGCTAAATAGATAAACACCTCTAAACCCTTAATGTTTATTGCACATGGTATTATACTTGCATTTTACATCATTCATCTACTATTTCAAAGTGAAAGGCTTAAAAGAATTGAAATAAATTATAACTATGTATTTGTATATCTCTAACTTATCAATCTACTACAAAAAAATATTACACATATCCTATTCAACCATGAATTAGAATTACATCATATGTGTAATGAATTAGAATTATATCATCAATGTAAAAGGAATAATAAATTTGTAAGATATTTATTAGAAATTGCAAGACTTCAAGTTCTTGCATTCAAACCCATAGCATTTGATCATCAAATAGGTAATACATAAATATATATTGCCAATCTAAGATTTTGATGGTTTAAGTGGATAAGAACTTTTTTCTATACAATATTTATTATTTTAATTAAATTTTTTATATTTTGAGTGATGTAAATGGATGGACTTTTGATATGTTCAAATTTACTTAACAAATGACCTTAACAAGTCATAAAACTATACACTCGCATACAAGCATTGAACAATAGTGAAACATCAAAAATTTATAGCTATCAATTTTATAAATCCAATAGATATATAATGGTCCAAGTTTATAATAGGTATTGTTTATGCTTATGACAAATAATTATGAAACATACTTGAACTACATATATAAGGAGAAGATATGTTTTATGAAAGTATAATTGAGATAAGTTCATGCTTGACATTACCCAAAGTATAATTGAGATAAGTTCATGCTTGACATTACCCAAATCAAATTTTAGATAGAAGCTTGGTGTAAAATTTATGAGTGCACTTGAAAGTTTTTATATATTTATTCAAGTTCTTTTTTGAAATTTTAGTATTGGAAATGCTTAAATATCAACAAAAATTCAAGTCCTCCCAACTTTTATTTTTTTATATATAAATTCTTATATCACAATAATTAAATTGCTAAATCACATATGAAATGCATATATTGTGCAATTACTACATACTTTTGCACATACTCTCTTCTAGTATATTACATGTTTTTTTTTTTTTTTTTTGTGATGGTAAAAATATATAAAATAGTCATCCATATACTAGCAATAACAAGTATTAGATAATCTTTAAGTTCATAATAATAATAAATTTCATTTTTCGCTTTTATTTGTTCAACAATTAATAGTAATTTCACTTGTAAAATGTATAACTTATAAAAAAAAATTATACTTTAAATATAGTGTAAAATAAATTACTAATACAACTAGAGTATGAAATATTGACTTAACTCCAAATTCATATCATTGTTTTGTTATATATTTTTTTAATGTGTGTTTTCTAATAATAGAGATCCTTATCATATATTATATATATAGTTATGTATATTAAATCTGAAATTTTATATATTTTCAAATTGAATAGGCTGATGTTGACTAAAAATTTATATGTTATTTATGAAGAATACTTGTAACATTTTCCTCCATATAGTTACATGTTTTTTTATCTTAACAAACAAAACCTTATATTATCATTTACGAGTAGTTCAAGTGGTAAAAAGTGTAGATATCATGTTGAGGAGACTATAGATCGATCCCTTGTCTTTCCCCTTGCCATGTTAGAAATTAACTACTATAACAAAGTCTATCTAAAAAAACAAAACCTTATATTACTTCAATATATATATATATATAACCTTATAAATGTTTATCATGGGTTTACTTATCAAGATTTCAAGACAAAGGGATCCATGAAGTTATATTGAAAGTGTAGGATGAAAATATGTGAAAAACAATATCACTAACATTTTTTTCTCCTTATACATTTCAATATAGAATATCTATGAAGTACAACATAATATTTTTTTTAACAACATTAATATTTGATTCTTATATTACAAGGAGTACATGAAAACATTAATAATGTTTAAGAGATGGTTATATAAAACTTTAGGCAAAACATTAATTTTGAATAATATTTGAATGATGAACAGTTGAAGAAAAGTAAACATAGCACTCTTTACATAAATTTTAGAAAAATAAAGCATTTTTACTTATCTTCACACTTAAAATTGCCACAAACAAGTGATAATCAATTGAATATCTCAGTAAATTAAGTCAACATTAATCAAAGACCAATTACTTTAGAAATCGATTTAGGTTTTGATTATTAGCTCATGAACTAGAATCGGCCCATATAAGGTCATTTTCAATATATAACTGCAAATGCATTAAACTTTGCATCAAAATGATATAATTACTATTTTTAAATATATTACTTTATTTTTAACATAAAAAGTATATTTTACATGTATTTTTTTTATTAATTGTATATTATTTATTTATCTTTCACATTACACCCAAATATATATTTTTTACATACTTATCCAATAAAAATATTTTATTACTTAATATTATGTAACAATAATATATTAATTACTTTTGGATAATTATAAGACAATTTAATTGTGTATATATTAACTAAAAACAAAATTACATATAAAAATATTGAAAATCGAACAGTAAATCAACAATTAAAAATAAAAGAGTATAAATAAAACAATATTAATATAAAATCAATCGGATGATTGAGATGATAATGAAATTTATCAAACGGTTTGAATTCATGAAAAATATGTCAAGTACACATTTATTAAAAAATGTGTAAAATTGATAATATTATATTTGAGATGATGATAAAATTCATCCGACAATTTAAACGAGTAGTCTAAATATTATTTATTGAACTCTTATTTGCTTTTATTAGCTATATATTCAAATCATAAATTATAAACTATGCAAAATACACACAATTTTTTTTAATAATTCATTCTCGAACCACAACTTCTTAAAAAAATATATGTATTCTATTATTCATATACAATATTATTGAAAATGTGTTTTTTTATGCCAAATTTATATAGAAAATTTTCAAGATCATATTAGGGGTGAGCAAATGTCGGTTTGATTCAAAAATGCCTAAAACCGAACTGAACTGAACCAAAATATGGGTTGAACCGAACCAAAAGATTTATAAGATATATTAATGTTAATTTTTTATATTTATTTTATTTATTAATTTTTTAAAAAAATCAAATAAACTGATTCTCTACAATATATTTAAATATTTATTGTTAGGATTTTTTTCGTAGTAAATAATTTTATTAAGAGTTTTATGTATTTAGAAACTACTATTATTAATGAAATTTAAAATATTAGTAATAAACCAATCAAATCGAACTATAAATATATTTAAAATTTTAGAATATACTATGAGTTCGGATTGGTTCGGTTTAATATATATTTTTACTCTAAAAACTAAACCAAATATATTTCGGTTCGGTTCGATTTAAACTAAATTAACATTTTTATTTCTGGAAACTATTTGATTCGGGTTTTCGGTTTTGGGTTATTTTTGCTCACCCCTTGGCGTATGCTAGTCTATAAATCGTTTTTGGTCTTGAATGAAAGATAAGTATATAAAGGAAGAACCAAGAATTATGAGGACTATAGCAAAAGCTCAATGCAATATTGAATTCAAACTATAGAGAAAGTTTCTAAGAAAATTGAATGTTTGCACTAAACAATTTTTAAAACATACATTCAAGCGACACTTTGAATGAAAATATTCTATCCATTCTCAGTTATATTTGCAATTTTTATATAACTTTGAATACTTAACATTATATTTATAATAATTTACATTTAAATCGAACAAAAATATTATTAGTATAAGATGTCCATTTTAAAAAATATTTAAATTTGTTCATATGTGGCATATAATTAGAAATTTTAAAAAGTTTAAAGATAGCAAAATCGTAAAATAAGCTTCTCATGAACACAGTTTGAACAATATTTCACTGAGATTAAAAAATTTCACTCCTGATTTTTTAATATCCTTATCGTCTTCTCTCAATTTAGATACTTTTGATATTAATTCTTTTTCAACGATATACTGGAGTAAAAAAAAAAAAAAAAAGTAAAATCCAATAAAAAATGATGAACAAATTTACGTTGCCATCAATAGGGTAAAAAAAAAAAAAAAAAACTGATATAATAGCTTTTAGAGATGTTGAAAAAGTTAAACTGATATCGACAATAATAAATAAAAATTTAAAGCAAAGTTTTGCCCATGAAAAAATTGAGAGAGGAATATAAAACTATGAAGAAAATACATAATTTTAGAATTGTATATTACAAATTTTGCATAATATTGGTTTCAAGATTATTAAATAAAATTTTGTTACATATTTATATTTTTTGTCCTATATGTTTATTTCTTTTTCCATATAAGTTGAAATTTTTTTTCTTTGATTTAAGTAAAAACAATAATAAATAAAATAAAAGTTTAGCATGGTGTAGGCGGCGGGGTTCAGCGCGCGCCCAAGTGTTTGACGACCACGGCACTGTGTGGGTTCAGCGCCCACTAGGAGTACAACGTTGGACCTTTTTAAAGGGCTTTAATTGGAGAATGAAGTCGCCACCCGGATAAAACCCGGGACACACTTTACAGCAACTGGATTCCACGGAGGAAGCCTAGCAGCCGTCCTCAGAGATTGGGTCCGGAAACTGGGTATGAGCTTTTAGCGGCCTACCCGACCTTGCGATCGGCCTCCGTTTATGTTTTATATTTTATTATTTTTAATTATTTAATTATTTCTTGAATTACATGCAAATGGCTATTTTAATTCAAACAATTGTCAAATTTTACAATTTAGTCCAAGTTGATTAAATTAATC
>CATIWO010629358.1:0-11378 GCA_949673435.1 Macaranga tanarius
TTCATTTTTTAATTACAAAATATAAAATTATTTGATTGTATTATTATTTATATTTTCAAAATTAATAATTTATGTCATATATTATTAATTATATGTACATAATATATTCATGAATATTTAAAACATTACATAAACATTACATGAAAACATAAAAAATATATGACATTACATAAATATTTAAAACATTACATAAACATTAAAAATATTACATAAATATGAAAACATCACACAATTTCTAAAAAACTACATAAATATGAAATATTTTAATAATCTGGTAAATCAGTTCTAGATCCACCAATATTGTCAAAATAATCATTAAAATCATTAGATGTAGAAGGAGGTGGTAGTGGTGGTGGTTGATGCTGTGCAGATCTCTTTTGTATAATACACGTTTGTTCAGCTTCAATAAATGCACGCATAGTTGGATTTGTAATAGTATTCAAGTCCCACATCAAAATTCTATTTTCTTCTCTTAATTCTTTCATTGCAGTATGTTTGTTATATGCTTATAATCTATCTGAACCGCTTTTCTTCAAAATCTCTCTAAGCTTTTCATTTTCTTCTTTTAGAGTATTGATGACAGTTGAAGTTTGTTCATCATTTTTTCTCTTTGACTTGGCTTTTTTAATACCAACAGGGCGTTCAGATGATGAACCACCAATATTTGAATCATCCAAATGAAGAGAAAATGATGGTAAACTAGGAGATTCAGGCACAGGCGAATCAGGCGCAGGATTATCTGATTTTGATGAGGCATAATTCATTTTTTGCATACGAGATTTGTCTCTTGCGGTGGTGACATGATCTTTAAACTTTTTGAAATCCTTCATAATATCCCAGACATGATCAAATTTAAACCCCTTTTTATAATTATCATCTTGCATAAGTAATATCCTTGCACGATTTAACTATAAAATAACATAAATGTTATGTTCAACTTTATAATACTCATAATATCTTTTTCTGAGGCACCACTAGGATTCAAATTTTCTACTTGTCTTATGCATGCCTTTAATTTTCTCACTGCTTTCTCTATTGTCTGAATTCGACATTGTACAGATCTTTTGTTGCGATAATCCTAACTCTCACCCTTTGCTATGTTATATGATTCTTCAACTCGAGATAAAAAACCATCGGAAGTCTAATGTACACCCGCAATAGGATCCTGAGAAATTTCAATATACACTTGACATAAAAGAATATCTTCCTTAACACTATATCCATAAGCTCGAAATGACATTTTTTTAATTAGTCGGTGTTTGGAGGATTCTAGTAGTAAGAAAATATGAGTGGTGTAGTATATAGAAATGTAGATGTGATCATATTTATATAATAAAATGGATGAAAAAATTAGATAAGAGAAATCCGGATGTCTAAAATATACCATTGGATGGATTTTACTTTCATCTCAACCGTTGGATAAATGTTTTCAATATTATCATCATCTCAGCCATCAGATGAATTTTATCCACATCTTAACCATCGGATGGATTTCATAAGCATGTTAACCGTCAGATGAATTTTATCCTTTTATCAACCATTGGATTAACTTTTTCAATCTTATCCTCATTTCAGCCATCAGATGGATTTTATCTTTATCTCAACCGTTGGATAGATTTTATCATAATAGTAACTGTTGGATGAATTTTATCCTTATATCAACCGTTGGATTAACTTTTTCAATCTTATCCTCATTTCAGCCATCAGATGGATTTTATCCTTATATCAACCGTTGGATAGATTTTATCGTAATATTAACCGTTGGATGAATTTTATCCTTATATCAACCATTGGATTAACTTTTTCAATCTTATCCTCATTTCAACCATTGTATGGATTTCATTCTCATCTCAGTCGTTAGATTAAATTTCATATCTTATCATTATGTCGACCGTCGGATGTGGTCTATCTTCATCTCAACCGTGAGATGGATTTCACCATCATATTAACCATCAGATGAATTTCATTCTAATTTCAACCATTGGATGAAATTTTTAATCTTATCCTCATAGCGACCGTTGGATAGATTTCATCCTAATTTGAGCTATCAGATTAAATTTTAAACTTTATCATCTTAAAATAATTTTTTTTCTATAAATATCATCATATATTGTGGAAAAATACCATAACATCAAAAAAAAATTTCTCTTCAAATTAATCATATTGCAAAATTTAAAAATGAATTTTCATATTGGAGGTCCATCCAATAATGAATTTTCATCATCCGATGATGAAAAGAGCAAATTAATGATGGATGAATGGGAAGCAGAAGAAGATATTATTCAGCAAGCAATTTCTAATAATGAGATGTTAATTGCACAATATCTCAATCAGCCAAATAAACAGGTTACTCATGGTGGTTCAGTTTCAAGCCATATAGTGATCCATCGCGATCGTGAAGCTGCTGATCGTAATCTGTACAATGATTATTTTTATGATAATCCACGGTACAATGATGATCTTTTTCGTCGTCGATTTCCCATGTCTCGAAATTTATTCCTTCGTATTGTCGATGCAGTCAAAGGTCATGACAATTTTTTTGAACAACAGTGTGATGCGCTAGGAAGATTTAGATTGTCACCTCTACAAAAGACAACAGCTGTGTTTTGGATGTTAGCATATGGTGTACCAGCAGATGCTACTGATGAATACGTAAAAATTGGGGAGTCAACAACAATTGAAAGTATGAAGAGATTTTGTCGTGCTATGGTCAAAATTTTTTCAGAAAGGTATCTCAGAGAATCTACCGCAAATGATATTGCTAGGCTACTTCATATTGGCCAGCAACGTGGATTTCCAGGAATGTTAGGCAGTTTAGATTGTATGCATTGGAAGTGGAAAAATTATCCAATAGCCTGGGCTGGACAATATACAGGACGTAGTGGATAACCGATAATTATTCTTGAAGCTGTAGCTGATTATGATCTTTGGATATGGCATGCATATTTTGGCATGTCGGGTACCAATAATGACATCAATGTGTTGGAGTCTTCTCATTTAATGTCTAATCTTGCTTAAGGTATAGCTCCTCCTGCTCATTATGTTATTCAAGGAAAAGAATATCATATGGGTTATTATTTAGCTGATGATATATATCCAAAATGGTCCACTATTGTGCAAACAATTCATGAACCACGCGGTCCAAAGAAAAGATATTTTGCAATGAAATAAGAGGTATATAGAAAAGATGTAGAGCGTGCTTTCGGAGTTCTGCAATCACGTTTTTGCAATTATTGCTGGTCCAACACGTTTTTGGAGAAAAAATGTGTTACATGATATAATGACTACATGCATTATCATGCATAACATGATAATTGAAGATGAACGTGACCTGAATGTCATAATTGACGATGCCTTAGAAGCTCCAGCTCCAACAATTGAAAAAGTAGAGAATGAAAATATCCGATTTCAATAATTTCTTGCTCGACATAAAAAAATTAAGAACAAAGATGCTCATATTGCACTTCGCAATGCACTAATAGAACATTTTTGGGAGCAATACAGTAATTCACAACACTGAATGGATATTAATATTTTATGTTTCTTAATTGTAATGTTATTTAGTTGTAATGTTTTTATAAATAATAATTAAATGAATTGTGTGATATTTATTTTGCTTATTTTTATTAAATGTAATATTTATTTTGCTATTATTTTTTCAAAATTGTAGTTTCAGTTATATAAAAAATAAATTAATATTTTCATAATTTAATTACATTTTTATTAATATAAATAAATATTTAACTATATTTTATTTATATATAATACTATTCATATTTAAATTGGATGAATATGTAAAAGATAAAAAGTATGGGTATAATTTGTAAAGATAAAAAAAAGTAAGGAAGTAATAAAAATAAGAGATATAAAGGAATATACAGAGAATATTCTTTTTGGTGTAGAAATTGGTGTTATGGGTGTAGATACAGCAAACTAGTGCAAAACTTGCACTATTTTGATGTTTTGGGTTGGAGATGGCCTTAGTAATATCTTTCGCTATTTAAGGGGTGATAAAAAATAACCGAACCAACTGGTTCGGTTTCTATCATAAAATATTTTAGTTCGGTTTTTATTGTGAAAAAGTTTATTAAACCGAACTGAACCAAATTTATAATATATTTTTAAGTTTTATATGTATTTATAGTTCGATTTGATCAGTTTAGTACTAATATTTAAAATTTTCTTAATAATATTAGTTTCTAAATACTTAAAACTCTTAATCAAATCATTTAATACCAAAAAAACACTAACCAAAAATATTTAAATTTATTTTAGATAATCGGTTCATTTGATTTCTAAAAAATTAATAAATAAAATAAATATAAAAAATTAGCATTAATAGATCTCATAAATCTTATTATAATAATGCAAAATCACATAAATTCAATAGGTTTAAAATTGCAAAAATGAAAAAATTCAAAACCGAAAAAACAGACCGAACCGAACCAGTTCGGTTCAATTTGGTTCAACTACTAGTTCAGTTTTCTTATAAATAATTTCAGTTTGATTCGGTTTTAGGTGTCTTTAAATCAAACGGAACCGAACTGACAGATGCTCACCCCTATTCACTAAAGGTGAAAGATCAGATTTTTGCTATGGTACAAACGTTTGTATCTATACAAATGGAATTACAACCGTTGATTAATTTTTATATAATTACAACAATTGATTATATTGGTATATCATACCTATAAAATATATTAATGGTTATAATTAAGTAAATTTTAATCTAACGTTCTTAATTTCAGTAGTATGAATACAACTGTTTGCATTGTAGAATGACTCGAAAAATCAATCAAAATTAGAAAAAATTACAAATTTACCCTTTTCATTTTATCATATTATACCATTTTATCCCTAACACTTTAAAAATATATTTTTTCATCCTTTTGTTTTACAATATTATACTATTTTATTTTTTCGTAAGCTTTTTTGTTAAAATTTCTGTCAATGTTAGGATACAAAATAGCATAGTTATTTAGGATAGTTGTGTTTACTTTTTTCTTAGTTTTCACTTGCATAGGATTCTGGGAAGGCCATGCACTGTGCTCCCCATGTTTCCGGACTTAATTGGATGCTACTGTGATTAAGCATCTTTTATTATTATTTTGTGATGATGATAGCAGGGCATGCCTTTCAGAACCTTGGAAGGCATTATCATCTGAGCAAATAATTCCTTGAGGCATAATTTTCTTTCTTGGCACACAGTTGTATCGGACAAAAAAATTACTCAAATGTCGGCATGATTAATTTTGTTGCGAAGTGGCTGCATATTTAATTATATCAGAGCACTATAAATAGAGTTCTTTTTGTTCTCTTCCTCCATAAAATTTTTTTTCCATGGAAAAAAATAAAAAGGAAAGTACAGGCATTGTCACTTTAAATAGATTATTCACACAAGTTGCAATTTAATAATTAACATATGAAGTTGCAGTTGCCATGGCCCATGAATAACCAAAGGGCCAACATGAATTTATTCTTTGAGAGTCTGATGGATGTCCTTTTGATTCGAAGGTTGCAGGACCCTCAAGCACTGAAATAATGCATGATTACTATTATGTGATCAAGTTCCTATCAACAGGATGATGACTATTTGCCCCTTTCCTTTCCATTTATCAAATAATTGAAGATTTCAACAACGGCAAAAAAGAACATCCTTAAAAAGAGAGCAGAAGTTCAAGAAGCTGCAAGTTTTGTTTAGCCCCATGCCATGCTCATCAGCTACTCTGAGGTTTTTTCTGACCGAACTGAATTAATCGAACCGATTGAACCAAACTGAAATTTTAAAAATATTAATTATTTTTAATATTTTGCTTGTAGAGTCTAGATGAAAATACCTTTAATTGACAATGAGAGTTGCTTTTAAGGATTGTTGGTCACATTCTCTATTCATTGCATGTGTTTGTTAATTTCTATAGTTCTTTGATTAATTTTGAATTGTGGTTCTAATGAACCTTACTTGAATTTGTTGTTAGAATATTTAGATTAGTTAGTATAATTTATAATTCTTTAGTAACTTTAGATTAGTTAGAACAATTTAATATCTTCTTTTATAGCATTTATCTATCCATCTAAGTATCTACTCGGTTAATATAAAATTGCTCCAAATTCTCGAGTGTTCGACACCCTACTTGCTCTATACTTAGTCTTAAAGACTAGAGTATTATATTTGACCCACATCAAATTTTGGCGCCGTTTCCGGGAAATTTGTTTAGAATTTTTATTAACTTAGGGTAAAGAAAGGTTGTTTTAGGCCTTAATTTTATTTTTATTTTTATAGTTTTATAATTATTGTTTCGTTATTATTTGATTGTGAAAGGGATTGTTCTTGGGCACTTGGTATCAAGAAGAGGTCTTGAAGTTGATAGAGCAAAGATAGAAGTGATTGCTAATTTGCCACCCCCAAAGTGTGTTAAGGATATATGGGAGCAAATTTTGGAGAATCAAAAGGAGATGCAACGTTAATTGAGTAGCATGGAGACTTGGAACCGTAAACTTGAATGACGCCAACGTAAGATGGAGTACAAGATGAATCAATATTTTGCTCATTGCGGCTACACCATTGAGTCCCCTCCACCATTTTCTTCGGAGGATTGAGTGAGTTTTTCTTTTCCTTTCCTTTCTTTCATGTTTGGGATTCACATTGGGGACAATGTGAATTTTTAAGTGTGGGAGAGGGGTTATTAGTAGTTGTTATTAGTTTTTCATTTATGTTAATTATATGCATGTGTCTTTATACTTTATTTTGCATTATTTTATCTTCTCTACATTCATAAGTAGTTTCTTTTCTAAGTTTATCTTGAGTATGATTGATGTTTTATCTTTATGCCATGTTAATAATTCACTTTTTATGCTCAATTGGTAGAATTTTAAAGTTTCATTTAGTATAGGTTTTAAGTTTTTCTTTTTATATCTTTTTATTATTTTCAAGGTCTAGAGATTGTCTAGTCAATTTTCTAACTATGCTTAAGTCTAGGATGGTAAGGAATTAAGTTTAGGTTTTAAGGATTTAAGTAGCCTTAGGGAAACTATAGCCATAATACGAGTAACTAGCTTTTCAATAATGGATGAGGACACGAACGAAAAAAAAAATTGATTGAAAAATTAAAAAAAAAAAAACAAAAGAGAAAGTTGATGCTTGTTGATGTGATGCATTTCGAGTAAGTTGTGTGTAAGTAAGTATGCTCCTTAATTACATTCATTCGGAATGAATGTGTGACATCACAAATATTAGTAGTAGTAAAATAAAATTAGTGGGATTGAGCATAAAATGCATCCACTATACTTAAAAAAGAAAAGAAAAAAACTAGTAGGATGGAGCATAAAAATGCACCCACTAGTGAAAAGAAAAAAAAATGTGTCTAAAAATGTCATGAGATATGTGAGTTAGTGCGTGTGCTTAATCCTTGTCCCATGGCTACTTTTGTTCTTAGAATTCCTAAGTTTGAAGAATGAATATTTTGGCCAGATAGCTTGGTTAGCACCTTGACTTTATATTCTTGATTTTATTCTTAATAAATTAAGATAAATTGTTAAACTTATTTCTTATGCTATGAAACTTGTTTTCTCTATCATTGTTGAGCATTGGAAGTTTAGTTGTTAACTATCTTTTTATTAACTTCCTTTCATAGTTAAGATGACTTTTTCGGATAACTACATCTATTTTAGAGATAAAGTTTTTGTTGTTTTCTCATTTGGATCTTTATTTCTTGCTTGAGGGCAAGCAAGGTCTAAGTGTGGGACAATTTGTTAGGATGCAAAATAGTATAGTTATTTAGGATAGTTGTGTTTACTTTTTCTTAGTTTTCATTTGCATTTTCTTGATTATTGCATTGTTATTATTATTTTTGTTGTTTTTATCTAGTTTTTGTGTTTTGTAGGTTCTCTTAGGTTTAATTCATGCATGAAAGTGCATTTGGATGCTTTAGAATGAAGAATGATGTAAGGAAAACCAAAGAAATGAAGAAAGGATCATGTCGATTTATTACCAGGCTATTGAGTCATGACAGAGCCTGACTATGCCGAGTTAAGCCTAAGTCGGCACAGTGGTGCCGAGTTCCAAAGAGTTGCAACTTTCCAGTTTTGAGCAATTTTTGTATTTTGGTCGTAACTTCCTCTACAGACCTTCAAATAAGATAATTCAAATGGTGTTTGAAAGATAATTCAAAGAGCTACAACTTTCATGAAGAGACTTTTTGGAGATAACGTCATTATGATGGAAAAAATTCCTTTGAAGTTACTGCATCTTCACAGGGTGGTGGCTTTTCATTTCAAATGGTGCCTTTCTAGTTCAAAATGAATTAGAATCACTTGTAACCACCTCTAAGGTATATATGTACATCATTTCTGATCTGGAGAGGAGGAGTTGAAGTTCTATTATCATATGTTAGAAAGTACATTTTAGTAAAAAGTATTTTTAAGAAGACATTTTCAAGAAGTCAAGGAAGATAGTCAAATAGAGGCTATTCAATATCAAGCTAACTACTTGGAGAGCATTGGAGATTTCATCAATATATTTTCTATATTTTTTTCTCTCTGTTCTCTATTTAGTTGCTTGATGTTTAAAATACTTTCTTGTTGTTATTTGATAATGACTAACATGTATCTTGGCTAAGTCCTTGTTTGTTAGAATTGCAAGGATGAATTAATCTTATGAACTACATCTTTATTTCCTTTATAATACATGAATGATTTGATTTCAATTGAGTGTTTAATTGTATTAT
Source organism: Macaranga tanarius (assembly GCA_949673435.1). NCBI lineage: Eukaryota > Viridiplantae > Streptophyta > Magnoliopsida > Malpighiales > Euphorbiaceae > Macaranga > Macaranga tanarius. The sequence goes on from CATIWO010629358.1 coordinate 8,724, forward strand.
ATATGTTTGATCACCAAGTATGATGTGTTAATCAAATGTTCACAATGAGAGTTGGGATATTTGGTGAAAATACAATTGAATTCACTTAAAGGATAGGAAAGTACACGACGACAAGAATTCTAATTTGAGGGGTTAAAGAATTGGCAAGAAACTTCATGGTTTTTGTCTATCTTTACAATGACGTGAGAGTGTTTGTAGACTCTAGATGAAAATACCTTTAATTGACAATGAGAGTTGCTTTTAAGGATTGTTGGTCACATTCTCCATTCATTGCATCTGTTTGTTAATTTCTATAGTTCTTTGATTAATTTTGAATTGTGGCTCTAATGAACCTTACTTAAATTTGTTGTTAGAATATTTAAATTAGTTAGTATAATTTATAATTTTTTAGTAACTTTAGATTAGTTAGAATAATTTAATATCTTCTTTTATAACATTTGCCCATCCATCTAAGTATCTACTCGGTTAATATAAAATTGCTCCAAATTTCCGAGTGATCGACACCCTACTTGCTCTAAACTTAGTCTTAGAGACTAGGGTATTATATTTGACCCACATCATTCAACTAATATAAAATTACTAAAATAACCTTTAATACTATTTACCCCTCTATATCTCCATTATACTATTTACCCTTTAACATTAAAAGTTATATTTTTCATTATAATACTAATTTATATTAAAATTATTATTAATTAATCATAAAATTATAATTATATTATTTAATAAAATAAAAAATACATAATTTTAACTTTAATTTACTCAAATTTTTAAGCAATTACTAATTAATTATTTTTAGTTTTAAATATCTCTATTTAAATATTAACTTATAATATTTATGTTTCATAAAAAAAAAATTAGTCACGTATAAATATTTTTTTAGCTTAAAAATTTATTTTTTATTTGAATTGTTAATTTAAACTATGAGGTTTATTAATTATATTAGGCATAATACATCTGCAGCCCCCTGTACTTGGCACAATTGGTCAATTTGATACTTCAACTTACAAATTTGCCATTTCAACACTTTAACTTACCACTTTTTATCTAAAATATACTAATTGAATGATATAATACATCTACTACCTCCTATACTTGCCACTTTTTATCATTTTGACACCTCTATGCAGTTTTAGTCAGTCAAACTCTTAAAATGTGACACATGTTGATTCGCTTTTTCATGCTATATGTGATGACAAGGGTTTAAAAATTATATTTTAAGCAAGTTCAGGTGTTGAAATGGCAAAACTATAAGTAGAGATGTCAAACTGACAAAAAGTGGCAAGTACAGGGGGCAGTAGATGTATAATGCCATTATATTAATTAAAATCATTTTTATTTCATTATTAAACCACCTTTTAAATTAAATGTTATTTTGGCTATTTATGCATTTCTAACAATAATTTTAGTAAAAATTTTGATAAAAAGAGTAAAAATATAATAGTGTGAAAATAAACATATGTATTTTAAATTTCAGAGGGCAAGTAGTATAGTATTATAAACTAGAGGGGGCAAACAGTAATTATTTCTAATTAATTTGTATCCCACTGGAGGGTATAATTGTCATTTCATATCAACTAACGGTAATTTTAACAAAAATATTAAAAGGAGGGGAAATAGTATAATATTGCAAAAAGAAATGATTGACAAATATATTTTTGAAATGTCATAGATGAAGTAGTGAAATATGGTAAAATAGAAGGGGTGAATCCTAATTAACCCTATTTTTTTTATTTTATATCCAAATAAGATATGTTATTTTTAATCACATGTCATAATTCGATATATATATATATATATTTTTATATAATACAACGTTAATACGTTATTTTGTTTTTTTGGACAATGTCCATATTTCATTACTATTTTTGATACGGGGCCCAATATCATCAGGACGGGGAGAGGAGCAGTTAGCTGTTAGTTGTTAGAAGTTAGTATATTTTGAAAACTATTTTTGTGAGCCACCACTATAAAGTGGGATCTCACATACCTAATGTGGAGGAGAGGAATTAAACCCAAAACCTCTCCCTCCCAAGAGCAAAGACTCTTGTCACTTGAACTAGGTCTCAAGTGTCAATGTTAATACGTCATATTTCATACATATTGTGACTTTGATATGAAACTTTTAAACAATTTCAAATAGCATAATGATATATGAAAATTACTAAAAAAAAACACATAAATTATTATATTTGTAGTTCAGTTTTTTTTTTTTTAACTAAAAATATAGTTAGTAAATTACTTAGATTAGAGGGGAGGGAGGGCCACGGGGATCAATCCATACGGATGCACCACTTTGGTGGGTTCTTACCACCCAAACCTTAGAATTATTAAACCCCACGCCCAAACACCTTTTGTTGGGGTTACACCACCCAAGCTCACCCAAACTTAGGGGTGTAAACGAACAGAGCCGCTCGCGAGCAGCTCGGTGCTCGGCTCGTTAAAAGCTCGTTCGAACTCGTATATTGAAGCTCGTTTAATAAACGAGCCGAGCTCAAACTATGCAAAACTCGGCTCGTGAAAGCTCGTGAACAAGCTCGAATAAGGGCTCGCGAACCGGCTCACAATTTTAATATATTAATAATTTAATTTGAGATATACAATATATAAATTTTTATTCATTTAAATATTTTAAAAATATATTATTACAAAAAA
>CATIWO010629388.1:0-10591 GCA_949673435.1 Macaranga tanarius
CAGTTCAAATTATAACGCTCATCAGCTAGATAGCTCTATGGAAAACCTTCGACCATATTACTTTGCTAAGATGTGTACTTGCATAATTCAAAACTAGAAAAAAAAACTGCAAGATCATTACATAAAACTACAAAATAGAAGTCACTTAACCAGCAACAGCTGCTACAAACAGAAAATGGGACGAGACTATAGCAAATAGATGAGACAGCAGAGACAGATACAAAACCAGTAGCAGAAAACATCAAAGAACACTATAGTAATGATTCACTTATTATTTTCATAAGTAAAAGTTACTTAGGCCTTTAATGATTTCTAGATTATAATGAGTATGTAGTGAATTCGAATGAGGACTTATGAGAAAAAACTACAAGCAGAGAACAAAAAAAAGCAAAAGCAAACAAATAAATCAGGAAGTAAGAACTAAACACATTTTTTTGTTTTAAAAAAAGGAAAAAATGGTACCTTTTAAGAGCACTAGAACAATCTCTATAAAACCTGTAGCCTGCCCAAGGAAGCAACAATAGGAACAACAACCTACCAAAGTTCAAAGCCAAACAAGAAAAATATAAAACTTCAAATTATATAAAGTTGTTAATACAATGTGCTCAGTAAATCAGAGTCAAGAAAGGTTCTGTTGTGTTGTTACTTTCATTATCCCAAAGAAAAAAAATTATGAATCGCATCCTATATCACAAAAAGGAAATGTAACTACTTGAATCATACATTTTAAAAGACGTATATTACTTTCACATTAACATCAATACAGAAAAGAGCCACAAAATAAGAAATAAAATTCAAAATGTATAAGAGGCATTGATAGAGCCATGCATGTTACTAGTCTATATCACAGGATGATTTTATCAAATAATCTATTGATAATTGATTGATAGATTAGCTAATCCACAAAAGTGCACATACTCTATAGCATTCGTTTCAATATATATACATACATTTATACATAAACTTTCAATAAAAATACATATAGCTTGAACATTGTACTTTAGAATACAACTAAATACATTTTCAAATTTGAAATTTGTATATAAAATACACCGTAGAGCGTGGGTGAATTCTCAAAATAAAATATTTAAATTAAATGATAAATTAAATAATTAGAATAATTTTTGTTCGGCTACTAATCACTGTGATGAAGCAGAGTTTCAATTTAATTGTGGGTACTGTTAGTGTGCAAAAAAACAAGGGTAAATTACTATTTCCCCTCTGAGATTTGGTGTATTGTACTAATTGGTCCCTGTATTTTGAAAAATATATTTATTCATCTTCCAATTTTGGTTCCGTTACACTAAATAGTCCTTTTGTCAAGAATTCAACCAAATAATTAAGGGTAAATTACTATTTTCTCCCTGAGGTTTGGTGTATTGTACTTAATTGGTCCTTGCATTCTGGTTCCGTTACACTAAATAGTCCTTCTGTCGAGACAATTCATCCACATTTAACGCCAACTTAATAGAAAAAAATAACATAAGGACTTTTTAATTTATTTGACCAAAATTGGAGGATGAATAAATATATTTTTCAAAATGTAGGGACCAATTAGTACAATACACCAAATCTTAGGGGGGAATAGTAATTTACCCAAAAAACAATGGAGAAGATGAGATAGATTTTTAATTTTTGATCTGATTCAAAATTCATTAAAAGAAAATCATGTTTGGAAGCAAAAGCATAAAGTGAAGAGGATTGAGAGAGAGAGATTTATGATTTACCTGGAAGTGTAGATCCGAAAAGAAAAAGAATTCAGAGAAATCAGCCTAATTACATGATAAATAGAATGGGGAATTAGGTTGATTTTTTATTTGAGAAATCAGCTCTTTAATTTGCTAAGGAAAAATATTAAGATGAGATAAAGGGAAGGAAGGTTAAATTAATTATTTTTTTCTGAGTGGTAAATTAAGTGAAAAAAAAGAAGAGGTGATGCAGTTTCTTTTGTTTGCACGACTCTTTTAGAGGGAATTAATTAGCTCTTCAGGTGGGAGGCCCGCCATTTCCACAATATTTACGACAGTACTTAATAATTTATAAGCAAAGGAATTTTTAATCATCACTAAAAGTTATTTTTTTTATATTTCTGCAACTGATTAAAAAATTGGTCGCTATAAAAACCTCTATTGAGTCCACTTTACACATCAGTCACTAAAATTTGGTCGTTAAAGCCCACAATTCTTATAGTGAGGGATCCGATCATACCTCTAAATTTTCTTTCATCAACTGGTTTACCACTTTCATCCTTAGTTAGTTTGGTAGTGGTACTCATTGGGGTTTTGCTTAGTTTATCTCCATCCATCCTAAACTTTTTAATGATATCTCTAGTATATTTTGCTTAGTTGATGAAGATTCCATCCTTGCATTGCTTGATTTGAAGTCGAAGGAAGAATTTGAGCTCACCCATCATGCTCATCTCAAATTCACCTTACATTATCTTAGCAAAATCCTCACATAAGCAATGGTTAGTAGCACTAAATATAATATCATTAACATATATTTATACAGTTAACAAATCATTGTTGAATTTCTTAATGAAAAGTGTAGTATCAACCTTTCATTTTGAGAACCCTTTCTCTAATAAGAAGCTACTTAACCTTTCATATCAAGCTCTAAGAGCTTGTTTCAATCCATACAATGCTTTAGTTAATTTAAAAACATGATTAGGAAAATTGTAATTTTCAAAACCGGGAGGTTGTTCAACATATTCTTCCTTTTGGATGTAACCATTTAGAAAAGTACTTTTTACATCTGTTTGATATAATTTAAAATCCATGTAAGATGCAAATGCAAGCAACATCCTAATGGCCTCTAACTTTACAACGGAGGTAAAGGTTTCATCATAATTAATACTTTCCTCTTAATTATAGCCTTTGGCCATTAATCATGCTTTATTCCTAGTAATGATACCTTGTTCATCTAATTTATTTCTATAAACCTGTTTGGTGCCAATAATAGGATGGTTCTTAGGTCTATTAACTAGGTCCTAAACTTTATTTCTCTCAAATTGATTGAGTTCCTCTTGCATAGCAAATACCCAATATTCATCTTCCAAAGCCTCATTAATAAACTTTGGTTTAATTTGAGAAATAAAAGCAAGATTAACTAAAGGTTTAAAGAAAGATCTAGTAGTTATCCTTTTCGATGTATTACCCATAATTAGATCCTTAGGATGATCTTTCTTATAGTGCCAATCTTTTGAAAGCTCCATCCTTGGTGAGGATGCTTCTTGAACTTCCTCCTTTGATGCTTCTCCTAGTTTCAATGATTTTGATACACCATTGTCTTTCAAGTTCATATCCATGAAGTCACTTACAAAGTCATCAATAATAACACAATCTTTTCTCGGATCAAGTAGGTTAGATTCATCAAATACAACATGCATGGGCTCTTCAACTACTAGAGTTCTATTATTAAAGACTCTATAAGCTTTACTAGAGGTGGAATAACCGAGAAATATTCCTTCATCTGCTTTGGAGTCAAATTTCCCAAGGTTTTCCTTGGTATTTAATATGAAGCATTTGCATCCAAATACTCTTAGATATGAAATCTTGGGTTTTCTTTTGTTTCATAGCTCATAAAAAGTTTTATTTAGAATGGGTCTTTTAAAAGCACGGTTTGAAATATAACAAGCAGTATTGACAGCTTCCGTCCAAAAGTATAGTAGTAACTTATACTCATGAAGCATGGTTTTAGCCATCTTTACTAAATTTCTATTCTTCCTCTCAACTATCTTATTTTGTTGTGGTGTTCTAGGAGAAGAATAGTTGTGAAAAATCCCATTTTCATTACAAAAGGAGTTAAAAAATTTATTTTCAAATTCAGTTCCATGATTACTTATAATGCTAGTAATACAAAATTCTTTTTTTTAACTCTTTTTGTAAAACTTTTAAAAGCATCAAAGGCATCATTCTTATGAGCTAGAAAGCATACCCAAGTAAATATAGAGTAATCATCAATAAGAACAAATGCATAATATATTCCACCTAAACTAGCTACTCTAGTTGGTCCAAATAAATCCATGTGTATTAGCTCAAGTGGCCTAGAGGTAGAGACTCTATTTTTGAGCTTGAATGATGATTTAGCATGCTTCCCCTTTTGACAAGCATCACATATCTTGTCTTCGGTAAACTTGAGTTTGGGTAATCCATCCACAAGTTCATTTTTGCTAATGTCATCAATCAATTCAAAATTAGCATGTCCTAACCTTCTGTGCCATGTCCATGTGTTATGAGAAATAGATTTTAAATATTTTTATTCTTTATTGCACACATCATTTAAGTCAATGACATATATATTATTAACTTTTTCACTTTTAAAAATTACTTTGTCATCATTTAGGTTACTAACAAAGCAATTTTTAGGATAGAAAGTAACTTTATTTTCTATGTCACACAATTAACTAATACTAAGCAAGTTATATTTAAAGTCATCAATAAGTAAGACATGATGAATAAAGAGAGTTTTTAGGTTACCTATCTTGCCAATTCCCATAACCTTCCATTTGGTATTATCTCCAAAAGTAACACTACCTCTATCTTTGGTTTCAAGAGAAGTGAATTGGTCTTTATCTCCCGTCATATATCTTGAACATCCACTATCTAGGTACCATTGACTTTTGCTCTTGGTGGATTTCAAACACACATACACAACAATAAATTAAGCTTTCTTTTGGACCCAAACCTTAAGTGGTCTAGGTTGGTTAGTCTCGTAATAATCCAAAGGCAATAGTTGTAAGTGCAATTTTCTATAATAGTACACATTGCTACTATGCCCAAGAGTCATGCAATAGAAGTATTTTACATTTGCAAATCTATTAAGTCTAGATGCATGCTTTTTATAAGACATATCACCTTTGGAGAGTGTATGAGAGTGTTGTGTGTATCTTTTATTGGGTTTATAAGATCTTGAACCTATATGAGACATACATTCACAAGTATGTGATTTGTGGTGTGAGATTGCATGCTTAGGTGTATGTTTCTTTGTGTATATAAAAGCATACTTTGGTTGAGGTCTTTTGGCTTGAGCCTTAGACCTTTGATCCATGGGGGGATAGGCCTTGAATGACTTAGCTCTAAATGTATGAGACTCTTTAGCTATGTTAGCTTGAGTCTTAGAGCTAGTGCATGGAATGAGTGAGGAATCAAGTTTGGCTTTGAAAAACTTGCTCGGAGTAGATGATGATGAGGGAGTATTATGAGCATATCCAAGTCCAAATTTATCACTATGACCTTTTTGTGATACTAAAATATTATCAAGCCTTTTCTTTCCTTTGTGAAATTTGGAAATGGAATTTTTTAACTCAAGCATCTCCTTTGAAAGCTTTTCATTCTTTTCTTTGCTCTTATCAAGCTCACACTTTAAAGAGTTAGAGGCTTTTAAGTCATTGGAGAGTTGCTCATTTGATTAATTTATTTCAGAAAATTTGTTTTTCAAAATCTCAAATTCTTTTAACATTTTTGAAAACTCTTATTTGTAAAACTTTTTCTTTGAAAGTAAATTTTTACATTTTAAAGTAAGTTTGCTCACAATAGCATCATTATAATGAGAAGAATAAGAAATAGATGGTACCTTTTTGTCCTCAAGTGCCATGAAGCATAGATTGGCCACTTCTTGGTTCTCCTCCTCCTTTTCGGAATCGGATGAATCATCCCAAGTAGCTTTGAAAGCCTTTTTTTTTCCTTAGCTCTTTTGCTCTTGAACTTGAGCTTTGGACATTCATTTCTTATATAACCCAGTTTTTTGCATTCATAGCAAGTGATTTCTTTTGGCCTCTTTCTTTCATTCTTCTTATTATCTCTTTGTCTTGAGATATTTTTTTTTCTAGGAAATTTCTTAAAACCTCTAGTGATCATAGCTATCTCATCATCATCATCACTAGAGTCCTCAAGACTTTCTTCTTCACTGTCATCTTGAATAGCTTTTAAGGCAATCCCCTTATTCTTCTCTTCTTTTTCCACTTTTTCTTTCTCTCTTTGCTTTAGAGTGAGCTCATGAGTCAATAACTTTTCAATAAAAATATCGGTGGAGAGCTTTGACAAATTATGAGCTTCCTTAATATAAGTCATTATTGATTCCCAATCCTTATTGTGTAGTACTCTCAAGATTTTTTATGTTGACTTCTTTTTTTTAGTAATGCTTTCCTAACTTCCTCAAGGTTGTAAGAAGAGCATTCAATCTATTTATCATTTCGGTGATGGATTCTTGAGGCTTTATCTTGAATAGCTCATATTCATATACATAGAGTTGAACCTTCTTACTTCTCACTTGAATATTTCCTTTATAGTGGCTCTTAAGAGTCTCTCATAGTTCTTTAGCTGAAATGTAATATTATACTTTACACCTTCTTCTCTAGACATTATGCAAGAAGAATGGTCATAGCCTTCTTGCTTTTGTAGTTATCTTTCTTTTGATTTTGGCTCCACTTGGCTCTATCTACAAGCACTTGTACATTATCAACTTCTTCAGTTAGGGGACTCCGTCCTTGAAGCACTACATCCCAAAGTCTAATGGGATCACTATCAAGATATAGCTCCATCTTATACTTCTAATGAGGATAGTCATTTCCATCAAAGAATGGTCTAAGAGATTGAAAGTTTAGCAATTCACTCCCCATGATCTTAATTCTAGCAATAAAATACCTAGAAATTAAGTTTTGATACCAATTGAAAAGCCCTATAGAAGGTGAATAGGGTTAATGATGATTGAAGAGAAGATTAAAAAAATTGATAAGCACAAGGGTAGAAAAACAAAGATAGCAATAACACAAATACATAATGATTTAAGGAGTTCAGATTTTCAACAATCCTACGTCTCCACCTAACTTATCTCCTAGTTAGAATTTTCAACACCTACACCAATCTTATTATTTGATTGTGTCATAATAAAGATAAGTTTTGTAGCTCAACTTAAACCTTACAACAAATATATTTTTCTTGGCTCAACACAAACCACAAGAGCTATAACCTCACTACCTAATTCTTCAATCCCAAGGAAGGAGTAGATTAAGAGAGGTCCTAACTCTATCATACAAACCAACTCTCAAATACCTTGTATAAATACAATAATTTTAGAGTTTGAGCAAATATTTTAAAGACAATTGAATGCTTCACCAAATCATGTAACCTTCTTAAATGAAGTTGGAAGGCTTGTATTTATAGTGAACATTAAAAAACTAGCTGTTGAGAAGCACCACACTTGCCCAAATCTTCTTCAACCTTTATTAAATGAAAAATAAGCTTTTTTTATAGAGAAAGTGCTCCTCACGATCATGACTAGCTCCTCATGATCATGACTTATAAAAATATAGCTGTTGGAGCATTTTTATACCATTACAAGTGCCCTCATGATCGTGAGCATCTCCTCACGATCATGAACATCCTCCTCACGATCGTGAGAGAGGATCGTCAAGGGCACTGCCAACTTTGGTTCTGTGCTTAACCTTCAGCATGCTCCTCACGAGCTAGCTCACGATCATGAGGGGCACTCATGAGGGGCTCTGGAGCTTGCTTACTTAGTCTTCGTTTGTTCATTTGCATACTCCATTCTCCTCATGATCGTGACCACCTTTCCTCATGATCGTAAACCCTTAAAACCCTTATAAATCTTCAATTTTTGAACTCCAAAACCATCCATATGCATTAGACTTTGATTGGAGTTGTTCTTGTAGGGTCTTGAAGACTTGATTAAGCTTTAAGTAATAATGTACACTTGTCTTCAATTTTGAGTATAACCTGGTTTATAATCACACTTAGATAAAAGCATTAGTTGATTAAAATTGTTTGTTAAGGTTAAAACCAAGGTCAATTAGATTGATGATCATGCAAATATCCAACATATAAGTTTTTTTGTAAAAAAATATAATAATTGTATGGTATATTAGAGTGTATAATAAAAATTTTAATAGAATTTTTATAGTAAAAAATAAACTATAAAAAATCATTTAATTTCATAATAAAATTAAGAAACGGCTTGTAGTTTAATAATTTGATTTGAATTATATTTGAATTTATTTTTTAATTAAGAGAATAACCGATCTCTAATATTAATTGAACCAAAAATTCTAATTCGGAAAAGAATATCTCTGAACTGAATTGAACTAAAAATTTTAATCTTCGAATTAAACTAGGCTAAAAGTTTAGAGCAATTTCAGAGGCTTAATTTTTAAATCTCTAATATTTTAGAGTAATTCAGAGAATTATATTCTTCGAACCGAACCGAAGCGTGCTAACCTCTAATTGCTTCTATAGTTTAAGGGTTTTTTTTTCACAAGATTTAGAATTAGATTAAATTACATTTTTCTCCTTAAGGTTTGACATAATTCACATTCTCTTCTCTCTTGTTTAAAAATCAAACTTTTATATCTTTTAGTTTTAATTTCGCCAACACTTAAACCCTTATGTTAACTTTTCTGTTAGATTTTTTATATCAAAAAACTTTTTAACTCCCTTTATTTTATTAAAATAAAACATTTAAATCAATAAATTTTGAATAAATAAAATAATTTAGTCCTTCAATTTTTTAATTATTTTAAATTTAAAATTTCAAAACTAACTAAATTTTAGACATGTACATATATCTCCATCAATATATTAACTCATAAGTTGTAATTTTAATAAATCTATTTTATATTCATTCTTTTATTTAATTTTATTAATTTTTGTTCCATTTAAAATTAGTATTTATCCAAAATTAAAATAATATATAAAATGAATCACTTTAAAAGTAGGTGAAATTAATGAAATCAAACTTAAAAAATAAATATAAAATAGAATTGATGAAAATTAATGAATTGTGATTTTAAATTTGAAATAACTAGAAAAATTAAAAAAACAACATTTTTTTTCTATTTTATTAAAATAAAAAGGATTAAAGAGTTAGTTTTTATAAAACATAAGGTAAATGTTTAATTTTTCTAAAATATAGGGATAAAATGTAATATTTGTTAAGATACTAACATAAAAGTTAATAGAGGGATTTAAATGTTAACAGAATTAAAACTGAGGGATATAAAAGTTTGATTTTCAAATAAGGAGGAGATTGTGAATTAGGTCAAACCTCAAGGAGAAAAATATATTTTGCTTTTAGAATTATCATTATAGGCCAAAGGTCTAAATTGGACCCTCAAAGTTTAAATGGGACCTTCATATTTTTTTATTCTCAACTGGAACTTTATATGTCCATTTTGGCCTAAATAAGACCTTACACAAACGGTAGTGCAAATAGACATTAATTTTCTTTAAGCTGGACTTATGGGTCCCACTCTTCTTGTTTGATTCTTCAAACTTCCATGTCCTCCATCTTCTTTAACAATAAGATCCCTAAATCAACACAACATTTAACCCTAATTTGATCCTTTTCAAATCTCTATATCAAAGTAATTTAATTTCTTTTATATTTTGCTAGATGCATGATCCAACACCTCATATGTCTCTACTAAATCAATTTTTTTCAATAACGCATTAAGAGAAAGGCAAAAGATAACCATGATTGATATCTTCCATGGAAAAAGATTCTAAGTGCATAACAGAATGGCTTCCAAAAGAAATCACCCAACAAACACAAATATGAAGAGAACAAGAATAATAACAAGAATAAGATTCTTAGTGGCAAGGCTAAAGAATCTCTAGTAGTCTCAGTTTTAATCATCTCACTTTCAAGCTCCAATTCAATTAAGGAAATACCCAAAAATCGAAGCAGTAGGAGCAAAAGTTTTAAAATAGAGAAGACCCAAAAGAGAAAACCATATGTAGATGATGATATTAAATAAGGTAAAGATTAATGTTTAGCTTTCCTATGTCTTGGATTAGAAGAATAATCAAAATTGAAGATTATGAATTTTTTAGCTTTAATGTTAGTTTTTTTTTTTTTTTGGTTCTTGATTTTATTACCTTTTTTAGGAAATGGGTATTTGGGAAAATTGTTTAATTTGTTAATGGTTAATTAATATAACTGTTTCTAAATTGATGGCCTGTGCTTTTTTTATTTTCATGGACGAGTTTTAGTTCTTGATTCTTGCTTTTTAAAGCTTTTCAAAGACTTTGATTATGTTTTTCTTAAACCTTTAATTGAATTGCAGGAACCTCTTTCTGCTTTGGTCATTGAATATCAATCAGAAAGCTCTATTTATGCAAGAGAAGATTAAGGTTACACTATGTATTATCGTCTTCCTTTTATAGCTTCATGTGGAGATGGGAACTGCTTTTTTCATAGCTTTATGTTTTCATACCTTATATGTAACATTTGTGTCCTAGAACCGGATTACTGTTCATTAATGATAATTAAGAAGGTTATTACTCCAGTTAATTTAACTTGGTGAATTGAGTTAACTATCAATCATTTCAATGAATGATTTGGAGTTTATTATTTTATAATTAAGTTTAAAATTGATGGGGATTGAACATGTGGAATTGATTTTCATGTAATATGTCGATGTGATTAGACTGATAATTATTTATAAGGAAGTAAACAATGATTAAATAAGGAAAATGATTGTATGTTTAAATGGAGATATATATATATATATATATATATATATATATATATATATATATATATATATATATATATATCTATATGTGTGTTATTA
>CATIWO010629398.1:0-18253 GCA_949673435.1 Macaranga tanarius
AAGAAAAGAAGACTTTGATCTTAGAGGTTGAATTGAGAGGGTGAAAATTTTGGGTTTGAGGTGAAGGAAAAGAAATCGATGTGGGTGTTGAGGTGAAGGAAGAAAACGCTGGTTTGAGCTGAAGAATGAAGAAAACGCACAGTGATTTGAAGAAGAAGAACGCAGCCTTATGTTGAGTTGGTACGCGTGTAATATTTGTTGGGAAAAAGGGGCACTCTTATAATTAATGAAAACCGTTGATATTTTTGTTATTTAGATATGTTTTTATGGTATTTATGTAAAGAAACCGAGTTTTTAGGGGTATTTGGCCTCCAAATCCCTCAGCCCTTTTTGGGTGATTTTACAGCCTATGGCCTGTTTGGATAAACAGCTGCTGTTGTGCTTGTGCCTGTTTAGAGATCAAAAAAGTGAAACGGCCGTTGATCCAAACAAGGCCTATGCCTTGGCAATTTCATGTTAAAATACTCATTTCTTACTAGAAGTTGATAACACTAGATTGGACTGATGCGATTGCTGCTACTCTTCTTCGAGCTTCCTAGAAGACTCAGAGAAGCTCTTTAAAAGAGAGAGACTATTACTTTGTTGAAACTTGAAAGCTTCTTCTCTTGCTATAGCCTATAGATATTGTATGTGAAATTAAAATGAGTTCCTATCAATTAATATCTATTATTATTAGTGTGAGAAATTTAAATTTCTTTAAATAAAATTTAAGTTTAAATTTATATATATATATAAAAATTTATCAAATTTAAATTTTAAAATTATAAAATTCATATCATTGCTAAACACTTGAAACATGATATGAAAAAAAAAATGTTCATTCAGTGTCACTTCACAATCTTTCTTTTCTTTCTTTTTTCCCCTCCTTTAAACAAGTGCCAATACATCTTTTTCATCTTTTACTTGAGAGGTCAATTATAAGGTTGGAAATTTGGACTAATAAAATTATTTTTTTTGAAAAATAATTAGATGCAGTATATATAGGTATGCATATTATATTTCAACTATGGAGTCTTAAACGAAATGTCAGCAAATCTTGACTCTTATTGAAATTATATGTTATAGATTGATATAATTTTCTATACAAAAAGTATAAAATACACTGAATTGGGATCCCAATGGACTTTGTCACTATGCTTTAGTATAAATGTGTACAAATAATATATTAATACTAAAAAAGAGGTGCATTTCAAAATTTGTGGCACCTCCATGCCTTGACTTTTTAATCTTGAGCCTTGTCATTTACTTACCCAATACCATTCTTTTAATTAAACAAAAAATTAATGCATATTAAACAAGTATTAGAACATTCTTGGTTCCTCTAATAATAAAATATGGTTAGGAGAAAATTATTTAATTGTAGACTCAATAAATGAGAGCACCTAACTAGACTGGCATTGTTTTGATACAGTCAATATCATAGTCCATTAATTGGAAAATTCATGTAATAAAAATCCACCACAAATGAAATTTATTGTTATTAAAGTACTAGTATATATGATTCCATCTTCTTTAACTCCATTAAAAATTATTAAAAGGGTATATAAAAATTATTGATTTTTACTACTAATTATTAAGTAATTGCGTATTTTTTTAAGCCAAAGATAGTAGTAGTACCTAGTATTGTTATAAATATTTAATGGCCAGAATTTAAAATCCCAAATTTAAAATACATGAATCGGTTTAATATTTTAAAATTTCTTTTTCTAGTCTTTCTTATGACACAATAATAAGAAAGTAGTAATTGAGAATTTTATAAATTTCTTGGAAATTATTTTTTTTCTTTAAGTATTGATTTTCATGAATGTTAAAAAAAAGGCATTGATTTTCATGATTTTATTTCTTCTGATATAGTAAATATTTTTAAGGACAAATAAAAGGAAAATTATATTTAAATACTAACTTAAATCAACTGTAGGTCCATTTGATAGAAATATTGCAATAATATTTGCTTAGGTCACTATTATGTAACACTTTTATAATGTATATATATTGCAAGAAAATTTTCAAATTTCACTAAATTTTACCGCCAACGGTCCCCGGGGTGTCGTGGGATATCTCGTCTCATTCGAAATTATTATTATTATTGAGAAATTTTGACGCTGCCGTCGCGTATAAAATTACTAAAAAAATAGATTTATTCCTATATTGTGGGGTAAATCGGATTGCTACATTTAATACCGTCCATTTTTGTAGTAGTAGCAAAAAAAACAGATAAAATCAATTAGTAGGATGGAGATTATTCTCAGCTAAACAAAGTCTTTAGTCTGAATTGTGAAATATACAGACTTGTTAAATTGATTACTAAAAAAAAATTATTATTAATTTTTCTCATGTTGTTGTCCAGAGTACACGTGTCGTGTAGTCATGCATGTATATATATATTTTTTTTTTTGAGAAATGAAGGCAATCTATTAAACAGAAGCATGGGTTACATCGTTTAATACATATGAAACAGCACAAGAAGGAATATCCTATAAGGACCAATGCATTTTGAAGATTTTGAGCCCAGCTAGCTAGAGAGTGAGCAACAGCGTTATAATTTGATTTCACTCACTTTTTTTTTTTGTAACGGATGCATCATGCTAATTATTTTAAGGGTGTAGTTAGTCATATTATAGTATTTGATCAGACATTTAAAATTTATATTATTTTTCCTTTTTATTTTACATAATTATACTATTTATATATTCCATCAAATTTTTCATTACAATTACCATTAACTGACATGACATTAATAAGTAAATACTATTTGCTCCCTTTATTTGAATATATTATACTATTTATCCTTTTATTTGAATATATTATATTATTTGTCCCAAAATTTAAAAAATATATTTTGTTATTAAACTAATTATTTAATAGAATTTATGTTAAAATTATCATTAATTGACTATAAAAATGATAATCTTATTAAAAATATTTTTTTTAAAAAATAAAATAGCTTATTTTAACTTTAATTTAATCAAATAACAATTTATTATTTCCAATTTTAAATATATGTACTTAAATGTTAACCAAAATATTTATATTTCATAAAATATTAAAAAAGTAAATTTTCTTTTTAACTTCTTTTAAACTTTAATTTGATTTTTATTTGAATTACTAGTTTAAATTATTGAATATATAAATTGTATTATGTATAAAATTAACAATTTTACATAATTTAATCCATATACCCAATGATTGAAACTTAAAATTCAAATAAATAATTAGATTTCAAAATTAAAAAGAGAATTGATTTGATTAAATTTTTTAATGCAACATGAATATTTTAAGTTAATATTTAGATAGAGATATTTTAAAACTAATACTAATTAATTGAAATTTAATTAAAATTTTAATTATATAAAATTAAAATTATGTATTTTATACTATTATTTAAATGTTATACTTATATTTTTATAGTAAACTTTAAGAAAATTAGTTTAATAATAAAAAAATATAATTTCTAAATGCTGGGTAAATAGTATAATATAGTCATATAGAGGGGGCAAATAGTATAATTTGTTTTGTCAACTAACGGTAATTGTAACGGAATGGATAAATAGTATAATTATGCAAAATATAATGGGAAGATAATATAAATTTTAAATGTCAGAGATCAAATAGTATAATATATCAAACCACAAGGGATAAATAGTAATTCACCCTTATTTTAAAAGTGAATTTACCAAGAAGTTGTTTATAATTTTTGCACATGTGTGTTATTTTTATTTTTGAGAATAAATATGTAATATCAAAAAATTATTCACCAATTTAACTCTGTAAGAACAATGCAAAGGCTTTGCACAGTAAATTTTTCACCAACAAGCCATGTACAAAATTCTGTGTGTAACACTTCCACATAAGTGACTGTTAATAGCGTACGTAGTACTACCAAAAACTATAAAATTAGAGAGATAGAAGAGAAGATCAGAGTCGGAAAATGAAAGTAAAAAAACTAATTTATACATTATTTGTATAAATTAATAATTTATTAATTAATTAATATTACGTTTAATTATTAAAATTTTATTTTAACTTATTAATTTATAAAGGCATATAATTTATATATTTTGTTATTGGATTCATTTTTTTTTCAAGCGTAGTCTATCTTGAATTGAGCCTAGTGAAAGAAGCCAAAAATTCTGATGATAAAAACTCTGAAAAGAAAAAAAAATATATCCCAACAACATAACAATGTCAAGAAAATGATATTATAAATAAATTGTGGACTGTGTCAAAAGTGCAGCAAAATCTTTGCATGAATAATTGTTATTGGCCATTATATGGATAATTTATAATTATAATTATTCTCCACTAGTGAACTTAGTAGAATTAGCTAATTATATGATAATTAAACAAAAGGATGACCAAGGCAGCTTTCCCTTTTCTCAACTCAAAGGTACCAGTAAATCCGTCTAAATCATTTAATTTATGCCTCATTAGCGTAGGCCAAATGAAACTTTAATCAAGTACAATATGTGCTTGCCTTACTCCCAATTAGGACATATATATATACATTAGTATGTAAAGTAATAATGAGTTATTAAATTAGTGTTTGAGTTATAGTATATTCAACTGTTGTAAGTCTTTATTTCGAATTGTATCCGAAAAAAAAAAAAAAAAAAAAAAAAATCTCAATCTTTAAAGAACATTAAGGAATTGGAGTAGTTGGAGAAGATTGTTACAAAGGGAATTCATTGTTTCCGCTTTATGGACTATGTCAAAAAATGACTTTTTTATCACTTTGAATTTTTATATTTTCTTTCTTTCATATTCAAGATTGATAGTTCAGTTGGCCTTTGAATTTCTTCATTTTCCAGAATTGTTCAGTTGGTCTAAGTGAGTGCCCTTTCTACATCATTGATTAATTGCTGCATCATTAAGGGTTGAAAATGGTTCATGGGCTTAAAATTCAAAAGCAATTAAACACTTTTTTTGTACTTTTGCTTAAATAATAGACCTACACATAAAAAATCAAATGGGAAGTAAAAAAAAATAATCAATATCCAAAATTTATCATTATATTAGTAATTCAATAATCAAATGTTATTTTATTTTAATAAATTAAATTTATCCAACATCTAATTCGATTTCTTAATTTTTTTTTACCGATTTTATGAATATATTTATGTAACGTTTAAATATAAAATACTTAAAACACCTGTGATTCATGTATTTATGCGATTTTCAGATCGTATCCTACAAACCAGGCAACAATATTCTAAGCTTCATTTATGGCAGCATGTTTTCGCAGTCCATTGGTATACATTTTTTTCCATAGTCAAGAGGGAGTGCAAGCCCAGCACTGAAAGCTACCCAACAAAAATAGCAAAGTCTACGTTAACTAGAAGCAAAAATGACATAATTTTAAGGTCAAATAATTAAAATAAGAAAAGAATACTTTTACAAAATAAATTGCCAAAATAAGCAGAAAAGAAAAATATTCAAACAAGATATTAAGAGTAGGGTTGCGCACGCGTCGAAGCAGTCCGAATAATACAAATTTTTTGGACTCGATCAAAATATTGGAGAATTAAAAAATTAATTCCCCAGATTCAGTCCAAAAATTTAAATTTCAGTTCCGAATTACTCCGAAAAATCATAGCAATTCGGGACGGAGATTCAGAGCAAATAGAGAATTAAGTCGGTCTGGAGCAAAATCAAAGTTCAGTGATTATAGTATTAGTCATTATCTAAAAATTTATACTTAAACAATTGAAAATTTCAAAACATATTATAAAACTACGTAACACATGTAATATGAAATTAAAAAAAAAATCTATTAGGAAAAATAGAAAATGAAGTTGTTATAACACTCATAACACTAGCATTCCAATTTCAATCCATAAAATTTTCACTAAAATTATATAGTTTAATTTTTAGTTTATATATTTGAAATTAATATTCAATAAATTTATATATATATATATATATATTGTTACATTATATTAATTATATTATATCTAATAAATTGTACTATTTTTTTATAAATTTTATTTTTAAAATTTTAATAATTTTATAGTTGGAATATATAAAATAAGATGATTATAATTTAAACATATAAGATAACATGATTCTAATAGTACTATTTTTTAAAATAAATTTTACCATTAAAATTTTATTTATAAATTTAAATTTTATTTATAATTTAAACATGTATTAAAAATAAAATTTAATTGACGAGTATATTTATTTTATTTCAAACAATCAATTAGTATTTAAAATCTCAAATATTATATGTTAAGTCAGCATTTAAATTTAATAGTAGATTATCAAAAATAAATTATTTGAGTATAATTAATTACTAAAATGGTACTAAATTTTACTTGTAATATATAATTTTAGATTTCTAATTTTTTTTAGGGCAATTCTAAATTTCTAATTTTATCAATCATTGATTATCAATTTTATAATATATCATAAAAAATAAAGATAATAGCTATTAGTAAAATTATTGAGATATATATAATCACATACATATATTATGTATGTGTGTATATACATGTATGAATGTATATATATATGTATGTACACATGTGTTATATATATATATATATATAATTTTAATAAATTATCAGTTTTGGTTTCAGTTCTTCGGTTTAGAGTAATTAGGGATGGTTTTATTCGGATCTCGGTTCGAATAACTTAAGAACTCCAATCCGTTCCAATAAAAATTTCCAGGACAATTCGGTTCGGAGAAAGTCAAAAGGTTAAAAAAGATTTTCAGTTCAAATTTTCGGAATAGTTCGAATTCTCCACGACCCATGATCAACCCAAAGAATATATACATAAAAGTGTACTCAAATTTCAAAAGGGTTCTTCAATTCATGATCAAATTAATTAAGCTGCCAACTAATTAATAATGAACACCCACAACACTACAACAACAACATTGACTTCACCATGTTACTTGGGGTTATCCACAACTCACAGTCCATTTCACATGATTCCTATTTTCTTTCTACTATAATTACAACATTAAGCCCATACAACACCATGACATGTTGTATCACATATTCACTACTAGCATAATTATGTTTAACAAAATCCTTCACCTTCTTTTCATTCAATTGTAGAATGAAAAGACAGTGATAATAAAAATTAGGAGCACAAATGAGCTAAGCTGAATTGAGTCAAATTTTGATTAGTTTAGATTTAATTAAATTTTTATTAAGTTAAATTCAAGTTGAACTTATTATGTCATTTATTGTTTGAGCTATTTATAGGCTCAACACAAGTTTAAATAAATTTAAAGATATATAATATAAAAAATTAATAAAAATTATAATTTTATTTTAACAATATATTAAATAAATTATGTATGTTTTTTTATAAATAAAAAATTATATATTATATATCTAATATCCAATTATTAATATATTAAAATTATAAATTAATTAATAAATTTTTATTTGAGTTTGCTCATGAATTAAGTTTTACATGACTTTTTTTGAAAACTTGAATTCTTGATTTTAAACTAACCTCATTTTATAAATTTGAATGAATTTTTGACGAATCAAATTTCAGATAATTTATGAACGTCACCAGTCGTTTAAGCGCTAAAGAATTCAAATTTAGTTTTGCTTCTTTAAATATTGATGCAACCTTTGATTGGTATTATTTGCCTATATTGCTTTCCACCACAAGTTGGTAAAAGAGATTTCGTTAGATATTATTAGATATTATTGTTCAATAGAAGACTTGATTAGATAGTGCAAGACCACTTCTTTTGTTAACTTCATTGTGTAGAAGCTTGTTAGCAAGTTAATGGACTTGAACCGTCAAATGTTGTGGCGGCCTTAGACACCCAATGGATGGCAAATGGATCTGTTAACTGGACTGGATAAAATGGATTTAGATTGGGCTTATTGTGTTTGTTATTAAACTTGTTTTATTTCTCTCAGCAGACTAATAATGAAAAACTTCTATCATTGATTCATTATATTAAATATATGATATACCAACAAAATTCAAATATAAAATTTTTTTTGGATGTTATCGCCTCGAAGATAATTTGATTTACAATATATATCTATATTTTATAGTGGATGTAGATAAGGATATTCAGTCCAACACTTTACGCCATTAGAAATTGAACCCATGACCTTCTAAGTCGTGAAGTCTCCAACTTGACCATTTAGCTAGACTTCATTGACGAATACAAAATTTGTTAGTTCTTATATGCTTATTAAATATTAATTAAACCATTTATCAAATATTTGATTTAATAGTTAAAATTACAAGTAATATCATTTGATTAAATTTGTAAGAGTTGAAAATTTGAATTTAAAACTTCCACAACTTTTACGGATAAAAAATTTAATTATGCCATTTTAATTGACAAATTTTATTTTTAATTAATAAAATAGCTATAAACATATTTTTTTTAATTTAAAATCAAAGCTATAAACAGAGATAATTGTCCATTGTTTACAATGTAAAATTACTATTATTATATATTTTTTAATTTCACATATTTTCTTTTGTTCAAATTTAAAAAGTAATAAGTGAAAAAATTCTTAAACTTTTTAGAAATGAATAAATATTATTAAAAATTTTAAATTGAACCGATAAAATTCATAACTTTAAAAGAAACAGTTCAATAAATAGACGTTAAAATGTCAAAATAATTCTAGGATCCATTTATCAATACGATTTAGTTTTTCACAAATTTTTTTTTTATTTAAATCTTCAATTTTGTTGGTAAACTGTTGATAATTGGGTATCATGACTATCTAATTTTTTCACTTTTGCCAATATAAAATGAATGAACATATATATATATATTTTCTTATAAAAAAAAAGGAAGTTTTGTAGTGAGCTGTCATAGTTGAAGAAGGCACCGGCTGTGACGTCAACTTTTGATGATGACTCACCGGCCACAAACGGCTACTTATTTGAATATTTGTGGATTGACAAAACTGTCCCTTTTCACCCACCCAAATTTCTAACTTTGAATCGGGGGAGCGGCCTTTTTTTTTTATGTTGCAAACATTTGGAGCCTTTTTCTAAGCGTTGGTTGATGGGTCCATACTCCATAGTCATTATAAGCTAAAAAAGATTACTTATTAAGTTTCATATTAAATTTGCCCTAGTTGATTTAAGTTTATCATAATTGCAGTCATAGTAACATTCAAATTAAAAGTTTGAATTTATTTTAAATTCAAAACTTAAGGAGTTTTATATATAATTATTTAATAAAAGTAGCTGAATTTCGCATATTAATGATGTTATTGTTGGACTCAAATAAAAACTTATGCTTAAACAAATTAACCCATAGTTAGCTAAATTTGTCTACTAATACAATGAAAAATACAATCTCTAACAATATGAGCTAAATTTCAAATTTCTACCATAATTGCTAAACTTTTTCATAGAATTGATACAAGTATACAACATTGTTAAATAAAATAATACATCCCATCGAATTATTGTTTACTACAAAACACATGGCTTCCTTTGCATTGGTCAATTTTATAGTTAAAATCTTATAATATCTCTAGACAAAAGATTATATTATTCGCATAAAAATAAAAATATGTATTTATTCTTAATCACAAAATCAAGTCATGTTATAAATAACTATATATTCTCAACTAATTATTAATATAAATTCAATGACTATTGCATCATTTTTCTTACTTGTGAATATATTATTATAAAATTTTTATAAAAAAATTATATAATTATAAAATAATAATTTTTTTAAAATACTAATTTATATTATTATATAATACTAATTTTATCCGAAAAACAAAGTAAATAAATCTATTTTATCTTGAAAAAATGGCATCACAAACTTTAAAAAAAGTATGATCCATAAAAAAAATATGAGTCAATTATGTTTCAAGTGTTTTTTTTCCTATTTGCTTGAAAAGATTTAATTTAATGTTTTTGGAGGGTAACAAGATATAATTTAATTAATCAAAAGTCATCTCTCTAATATTATATGTATTAGTGGCATTAATGTCATTTCAACAACGGCAAAAGTTTTTTTAATTCAAACATTTAAAATGTTTATCCGTCCCCCCTCCCAAAAATATTACCCAACGGTCATCACTTTCTCTTCTTCCTCTGAATTCTCGAGACTCTCTCACTGCTTACCGTCTTCTTCCTCCGCAATCTCTAATCAGAAATCATGATGATGAAGAAATCAATCACAGAAAGTGCAGAGAATCTCTTTTCATCAAAAATTTCAAGATCCTCCCTTCGTAATTTCCTCCCTAGATCCTCCTCCAAGCACAACAACGATTCCAAACTTTTTGATTCCGAAAATACCCCTCCTCCTCATCCCAACATCATCCACTCCCACCATCCCCCTACTCCTAAACCTTCTCTCTCCAAATCCTTCGCCTCTTTCAACGAAGCTACGCTGTCTCTCCCTCAGAAACCGCTGATAAAGGTACGGTTACGTTTTTTTATTTTCAATTTCATTTGTTTTGTGTTTTTAGCGACGGTTTGTTGTTGAAAGTTGAATTTTGCAGGGAGATGTTGCTGGATCTGACGGTCAGAGTGACTCTTCGTCAGCAAGTTTGGATCCGGCGGTTAAGGTTTGTTTGTTCACTTTTTAAGCCAAGTATAAAGTGATTCTGGTTCATAATCTGAAGTTAATTTTGGTTTCTGATACTTTTGCTTCAGGTTGTGGTGAGAATTAGGCCTGTAAATAATCAAGAAAGACACCAAGGCGGTGTTACAGTGAAGAAGGTTTCTTCGGATTTGGTATCTGTTGGTGACAGGAAATTTAGCTTTGATTCGGTTCTTGACTCTAGTTCAAATCAGGTTCAGAACTCAATATTTGTACTTTTTTTCCTAATTTTGGTCATGATTTGGCTTGAAATTGTTGTCTGTGATTATAATTGTAACATGAAACTCAAGAACAATCTTATGAAATTACAAACGGAAATTGTGGTTTGTAATCTGTTGAACTTTGTGTCACCAGGAAGATGTGTTTCATTTGGTTGGAATTCCTTTAGTTAAAAGCTCGTTAGAAGGTTACAATACTTCTGTCTTGTCGTATGGACAGGTAACTCATGATTCTTGTTCTGTGTTTAAATTTTTACAAGCTAAATGGTTATTTTTTTTCCTGGTATGTGATTTGATTGTGTCTATACTTATGTGGGTTTCTTGAACTGTCATTAGACTGGAAGTGGCAAGACCTACACAATGTGGGGTCCTCCAAGTGCTATGGTTGAGGATCCTTCACCGAATAGTCACCAGGGCATTGTTCCTCGGATTTTCCAATTGCTTTTCTCAGAGATCGAAAAAGTATGTTTTCCTTGATGTATCTTATGAAGAAGAATTCTGGGGATGTTTAGATTTTGAAATGTGATCTTGTTTCATATATGTGTCCTATGCAGGAGCAAGTGAGCTCTGAGGGGAAGCAACTAAATTATCAGTGCAGATGTTCTTTTCTAGAGGTTTGTCTTCTTAGAGAACTTTTGATCATTATTCTATTGGCTGTGGCTTCATATATGTCTTAATGTGTTTTGATTAACTGGCCTATTATTGCAGATATACAATGATCAAATTGGGGATTTGCTCGATCCTGTGCAGAGAAATCTTGAGGTGGGGTTTATATTTGCCTTCAAATTTTCATCACTTTTCTCAATTCTTTCTCTTTTTCCTCCTTTCTCTTCATATCTCCAGTTTCTTTATGCTGGATGATAGTTATTGGTTATCTTTGGTTATTCATTTGTAGATAAGGGATGATCCTAAAAATGGGCTGCATGTTGAGAATTTGACCGAAGAGTATGTGAGTTCCTATGAGGATGTAACTCAAATACTAATCAAGGTAGGAAGAAATTAATCATCATAACTAGTCTTCCATCTCTCGGATGCTTGGGAGATTTCTTTAGCCAGCATACTTCACATTATGCTGAACTATTGCAATTTTTCCTTCTGCATTTTCTTATAGAAATTTTCATATATGCAGGGGCTTTCAAGTAGAAAAGTTGGAGCAACAAGCATAAATTCTAAGAGTTCGAGGTCCCATGTTGTGTTTACTTTTATCATCGAATCCTGGTGCAAGGTATGAGTCAATGTTCGCAAGCTTGCATATTAAATACTGACTATCATTGGCCAGAAGATCTTTTTAACTTTTAGTTTTATTTTGTTGCTGCTTTGTTATTTCTAGTATGATATATCTTGATTTCATGCTGAATCAAAATGTGTATGCACATTGTAGTAATAATCTCAATTTGTTATTATACAGAAAGTCTGATGGTACATGCATGCTATAAAAATCAGACTTTCAGTAATAATCTGCATTTTCAG
The DNA here is from genome assembly GCA_949673435.1 of Macaranga tanarius. Classification (NCBI taxonomy): domain Eukaryota; kingdom Viridiplantae; phylum Streptophyta; class Magnoliopsida; order Malpighiales; family Euphorbiaceae; genus Macaranga; species Macaranga tanarius. The sequence continues at coordinate 12,262 of CATIWO010629398.1, forward strand.
TATTTCTTTAATTAGTTTTTATACGTTAGTTACATTTGCAGTTGTTCCACTCATGTGACAGGGAACTTCCTCAAAATGTTTCAGTAGTTCAAAAATCAGTAGAATTACCCTTGTTGATCTTGCTGGACCAGACAGAAGAAAACTTGATGATGCAGGTCGACAGTTTGTAAGGGAAGACAAAAGCATCAAGAAGTCCCTATCACAACTTGGGTATGATGCCATCAGCTATATGATAACATTTGGCATGATAAGATATACCTTTGTTGGAATGCTTATATTCCAATGTTAGTTTAGACTGTTAATATAACTAATGTAGTAATCCTTGAAACTCCTTTTCTTTTGCCCATGTTAATCAGTTGTACCATTCACCAGTGACTTCAGTAATCACAGTTTTTGTTCATTGATGCAGGCAACTGGTGAGTGCTCTTGGAAACAGTGCTCAACTGGGAAATCTGGAAGTTGCACCACGCAAAGGATCCTGTTTAACGCATTTGCTGCAAGAATCACTTGGCGGAAATTCAAAACTCACGGTTATATGCAACATCCTTCCTGATAATAGGTAAAACCGTAAGCTAAATTAGCTTCAAAGAGGTGCTTTGGTTTTACTATCAGTTTTACTTTTGTTTTGTTGTCATAAGTTGACTATCACTTGGGACTTCAAGATCATTCTCGTTCCACTGATAATGTGATTCTGAAATAAAACAGATATAACAGTGAGACACTGAGAACACTCAGATTTGCACAGAGAGTTAAATCCATAAAGAATGAGCCAGTGATAAATGAAATATCTGAGGATGATGTTAATGATTTGAGTGATAAAATTCGCCAATTAAAGGTAAATGATTTTTTCATTGGTAGCTTCTTCCTCTCCAATTTTATTAAAAAAATCAATCTCGGGATAGTTAAATGTGTATCTCATGTGATCATCAACAGGAAGAACTTATAAGAGCAAAATCAGACGTGCATAATGCAGTTGGGAGTAGGAATGGATACTTTAAAGGGCAAAATGCACGTGAAAGCTTGAACCACCTAAGAGTAAGCCTTAATCGCTCTTTGATGTTGCCCCGTATAGACAATGATTCTGACAATGAATTGGACGTTGGTGCGGATGATGTGAGGGAACTACATCAGCAGCTCAATAACTTGCATAGTTCTTGTGAGGATAACTCAAAAGATCTGTCTGAGACAAGAAACTCCAGCCACTTTTCTTCTGTGGATGAAAGTTTCGAGGCAGATTTTATGAGTGGGGATGAAGTAAATGGTCCAGATGAAATTCAAAATGAAGAAAATAATTTGGACAAACATAAGGAGAGCGAAGAGGATACTTCAAAGGCTGATTCTGCAGTTAGAAGTAGCATATCTATCAGTCTGTGTCGTCAGTCTCCAGTTCTTCAAGAGCCGACATTATCTGAATCTCCTAAAATTGGAAATACAAGGAAAAGTATGGCTATTTCATCAACATTTTTAGCAAGTCAGAATGATGCATCTCAAAGTGCCAACTTTAAGTCAGATGGAATGTTCCAATCACTTAAGCAAAGCGAACACATTCGATCATCTTTGCGCTCAAGTAAGATCTTTCCAGGCCCCACTGAGTCTTTGGCAGCTAGCCTGCAAAGAGGCTTGCGAATTATTGATCATCACCAGCGGAACTCAGCATCAAACAGATCTTCAGTTGCCTTCTCCTTTGAGCACTTGGCATTGAAGCCCTGTCCAGAAGTTGACAAAGCATTTACTTCTGTTCAAAAGCTAGCAGAAGATGCAAAGGATGAATCATCTGCTTCCTTACTATGTGCATCTTGTAAACAGAAGATCAATAATAATTCTAATGAGGTTCAGGATAGCCTGAAGACATGGATTGCAACAGTTGATGAAGAAGGAAATTCTAGCAAACAGAGTAGTCAGGTAAGTAAAGTACATATGTGTGTTAAAATTCACCTGGATGTCATGGCCTTTGCTCTATGTTGCATGCATTATAAAAATTTTCCTATTTTTATTGTTCTTAGGTTGAAGACAATGGTTTGCCAGAAGCCCACAGGGGAGAGAAGGAACTTGAAAAAGTTTGCAAGGAGCAAGCAGCTACAATTGAGCAGCTAAATCGTTTGGTGATTATTCTTTACACAGAGAACTTTGGTAATTCCACCATGCAAATTTTATTTTATTGACACCTGAACTTCTGCAGGTAGAGCAATACAAACTTGAGAAAGAACATTCTGCTAAGGAACTTGATCAAGTTAAGAGTCTTTCTCCTGAAGGCACAAAAAATCAAATAGTAGTATTTGAGGAATTGAAATCATTGAAGGATCAAAATGAGGTGGGTTATTGCTTTCATTCATCAAAACAGATTCCTTACAAATTTTTCTTATTTGTTTGTCTTAATTTTTGCAGCTTCCAGAAATCATAAAAGAAGTTCAGGAAGAGTTGGATCATGGGAATTCGTTTTTGGATATGAAGGAGAAGGAAGCACTTCTTCAGGAAATTCAAAGTTTAAAGACTCAGTTGAAGTCATATACTGACATATCTGCAAACAAATCCATTGATAAACTTAGATCTTCTTTGCTAGCACAATCCATTCAATTACGAAAAAGCATAGATGCTAGATGCTATACTGATGAGGAACTTGAGAGGGAAAGGCAGAGATGGACCGAAATGGAAAGCGAGTGGATATCTATAACTGATGACCTGAGGATTGATCTTGAATCCAATCGTCGGCGTGCAGAGAAGGTGGAGATGGAATTGATATTAGAAAAGAAGTGCACTGAGGAGTTAGATGATGCACTTAGTAGGGCTGTTCTTGGTCATGCTAGGATGGTTGAACACTATGCTGACCTACAAGAGAAATATAACGATTTGGTTGGAAAGCATCGTGCAATCATGGAAGGAATTGCAGAGGTGAAAAAGGCAGCAGCAAAGGCAGGTACCAAAGGTGGCAATCGCTTTGCCAAATCACTTGCAGCTGAGCTTTCTGTTTTGAGGGTGGAAAGGGAAAGGGAGAGAGAACTCTTGAAGAAGGAGAACAAGAACCTCAAAATCCAGCTTAGAGACACTGCAGAAGCTGTTCATGCTGCAGGAGAACTGCTTGTCAGGCTCAGAGAAGCTGAGCACGCTGCCTCAGTTGCAGAGGTAACTTCAATGTCACAGCCAAAAATTGTGCACAGAATCACACAAACAAGAATTGATATTGATGCATTGTTTTGATTAATTTGGTTCAGACGAGTTCATTGATCAAGCACATAGTAGCCACTTTCTCATACTAATCTGTTGTTCTTCATTCCTGATTTTGTCACCTACACAGGAAAACTTTGCCAAAGTTCAGCAAGACAATGACAAGATGAAGAAGCAAATAGAGAAAATTAAAAGAAAACACAAGATGGAGATGATCACCATGAAACAGTACCTAGCAGAAAGCAGACTCCCACAATCAGCTCTGCAACCATTGTACAGAGAAGATTCTGCAGAATTATCTCACAACTCAGCTATAGATGATGATGATCAAGCATGGAGGGCAGAATTTGGACCAATATATCAAGAACATTTGTGAGTCATCTCACCAGTGTGCCCTGATAGTGACCCTACTTGGGTCCAACCACTCATTAAAAATCCTTGAATACATTATTTTATTTTTATTCAGATTCTTTGTACTTGTATGGTATGGGGAAGCTCTCTTATATCATATCTGGTGTTGCATTGATGTATTGTCGCTGATAATAAAGATTGATTGGTTGCTCTTTTTATAACCTTTCTCCTCGTTCTTGTTTATGTTTTATTAAAGTTGTTGCAAAAGTAATAATAATAAGGGTGCAGTTCAATGTCGCGAGTGCATCGCGATTCGCGATAAATGACCAAATGTGGGGGTATTTTGGTCATTTATCGCGAATCGCAAAGCACTGTAGCATCGCGATTCGTGATGTAACACCCGCTTTTCACTTATGTATCAATGACATATGTATCACATTTATTGCGTATGTAATAGTAGACCTGGTATAAGTTGAACTTGAGCATGTGAAGGTAGAGAGGGACTAAATTGAAAGATAAGTTTGGAGTTAATTGTAGCAAAAGAAAGTGATGGGGTATTATGCAACATGTCTATTTCATTAAGGAGTTAGTTAGTTATTTGTAATGATATTTTGGGTATATTTAATTATAGAATATTGTTATTATTATATTATTAATATATTAGTATTATTATTGTAACACCCGTAGTTTAGAAACTGCTGTTTATATATTATTTTCTTGATATGTGGAATGGTATTATAAATTTCATTTAAGTGTGAATATGTACTTTTGGTAGAGAATGATATATTTATTAAGAAAAGGTTGGAGTCAATTGTCACAAGTGGAAGTTGTGGAGTATTGAGTAATTTTCCAAAGGCATTAAGGGTGTGTAGATAGGGTTTTGATATTTGGTTATAATTATCACTTAAATACGAGATATTATTATTATGGATATTTATTTGATAAATTAGCATTTATGAAGGGAGACTTTGGAGAGGTAAATGTTGTATTTTAATTGGAGGAGAGTATAAGTGAGTATATATATATGTATGTAGGTGTGTGTGTATGTGGATATGTATATACATGGGTGTGTAGAGAAAAAGGAGAAGAAGAAGAAGAGAAGGAAATGGAGAGCTTTAAGAGATTGGATGAATCTCTACTCAACTAGCATCATTTTTGGAGAGCTTGAGAAGATCTAGGAGCTATTGGGAGCTTCAATTTGGTAAGTCTTGTATTTAATTAGGTTTATTTGAGGTTAGGTTTTGATGTTGATTTTCGGGTCTGTTTTTCTATGTGTATCAGTCACCTTATTTTGGTCATATCTTGAGTTGTAGACATCTGATTTGAGTAATCTTTAGTGTTCTGGAAACCTTAGAGAGTCTACTACAACTCTTATGTTCTGGGGAAAGCAAAATTATTCCGTTTAGGGTGTCTGAAATAGCTTAACATTTTAGTACTCACAGTGATGCTCTGTTTTGACCAATTGGATTGTAAAATCCATAATTAATTCTCTACATATGAAAATTATATTATTTCAGTTGCAAATGAAAGTAAACTCATACATGTTATGTCTGTCTAAATTTTGTGATTTTAGGATGAGTCTGTAATTTATGGTGGAATTTTGAACTTAGGGTATTGAATCTGCCTATAGCAGCGGATTCAGACACGGCCATGTATAAATTCTACACGGCCGTGTATAATCTGAAAATTTTAGCCTTAGTATTTTTAACATAACTGGAGTTATAGAACTCCAAATTGAGCAAGGTCAGATGTTATGAAAACTTCAAAATGTCCTTTATAACTTTTGTGTTTTGCACTAGAGGTTTTATTATTGTTAAGACTATTTAATTTGACCCAACATTTTCTTGCTCAACCTATCACTTATTTTCTCTGTTTTACCCTAGTTACATAAAAAGTCCATAATTAATTTCACACACATCCAAATCAAGTGATTCTAGTTGGAATTTGAAGTAGACTCATAGGTCTAGCTTTAATAATATTTGGATATGTGTGTGAATTATTTGAATGGGTTGAACATTGAGTATAGAGTTGTCCCTAGTAGCATTTTGTTGAGTTGAGTGCAAATAGCATGTTTGCCTTGTGAATTAATGTATGAATTGTGTGTAGGCTTGATAAGGATGTTGGAGATCCTAATCACTAGGGGAGCTTATTTTTGAAGGAGTTGAAGGCTTGAGGTAAGTAATTGTTAATTCAATGCTTACTTATAGTACTTATTTTGTGATTATAATGACTTGGTTGATTATGTTTGTTGTATGAATGTTAAATATAACAGAAGAAAGGAGAATGAATGTGTGATATATGCAAATGAATGAGTATGATGCTTATGTGTTGAGTTATTGAAACCACTTGAGGTGGTAAAATTTTGATATGATTGTGAGCATGTTAAAAATCATACATATTGCATAATGTGAGGAAAGATTATGGGTGGAGAATAAGCTCCACGGTCTGAGACTGAAAGGGGTAGAGAGTCTCAGATGTG
>CATIWO010629409.1:0-10194 GCA_949673435.1 Macaranga tanarius
TTGGTTCGGTCGGTTTATGTTTAATATTAGTTTTATATAAACAAGTTGAAAAAAATATGAAACAAGTTGAAAAAAAGGCATTTTGGCCTAATTTATAAATTTGAATAGTTAAAATCTATAAAACCGAACCGACCAAAAACCGAACCAAAAATTTTGGTTCGAAATAGGTTTGGTTTAGTCTATATAAACAAGTTGAAAAAATATGAATCAAGTTGAAAAAATATGAAACAAGTTGAAAGAAATGGATTTTGGCATAATTTATAAATTTGAATAGTTAAAACCCATAAAACCGAACCGACCGAAAACCGAACCGAAAATTTCGGTTCCAAATAGGTTCGGTTCTACAGTGTAATTCGGTCGGTTCGGTTCTATATTCTTAAAATTCGGTTATTTCGGTTCGGTCAGAAAAATAGCCCAAAACTGACCGAACCGACCGATGAACACCCCTATATATATATATATATATATATATATATATATATATAGTAGCTATATATTTGAGATAAACAAAAAAAGCACATTTGATCAAAATTGAATTGCATTGATTTTCTTTATTGTTCAGAAATATAATTTAGCTTTGATTGTCTATCTGAATCATTGATGAAAAATAAAATAATGATTAAAAAAACAAGAAAAAAAGAAAGGTAAGTGAAAACAAGAATGAATTGAAATGATGAAACAAAACCTAGAAGAACAAAATGTCCAAATTTGAATATCCTTTCTTGCAGATACTGAATTCATCTCCAATTGAAGCCAAGAAAAAGATGAAAAAGAAACCAAGTTATTTAAAGCAATAGTTAAGCCTCTCTAATAAAAAAATCACATCAAATTGTAATTTATCTCCAAGAATAATCTAAATTTTTATCAAAACTGATTAAAAGATAAACAACCTAAAAATAGAAATTCAAGAATTTATATTATTATTTGTAGATCTCCATTAGAACATATACCTGAAAACTTACTCCCATAAAGGACCCTTAACACTTGCATCCCAAAAAGCCACATCCATATCTGACCTTATTTTCAAGAGTGCTCTATTCACTATCATCCCCACCACCACCACCACTGCCACCGCCACTACCACCGCCTCTAATTCCTTTTTCATCTTCACCTGAATTATTGTTAGATCCCATATGACCAACTTTATTAATAATCCTTTCACCTCCACTTGTGGGTAGCTGCTGCTAATGGGAAGGAGCTACTACCTTATTATTGCCGTTGCAGTAATAGAAGGTGCTGTTGACGTTTCTAGAACACTGGTGGAGTGTCCTAGCATTGCTAAATTTGTTTGATTATTGAATTTAAGAGGTGAGAATAAAAAGAAAAAAAATGGTTCTATATATTTTTTTGTTATTTTTGTTTTGTTTAATTTTGTTAGTGGAAATTCTACATGGCATTCACATGTGACATGACAGTCCAATATTACAAAAGTTCAGCTGACGTCATATTGGCATTTTTTGTGCCACATATGTACTATCTGTTAGAGATAACAGAGTAGGACTAACGGATAATTTTTTAATTCTTTATTGAGCTCAATTGTAAAAAATAAAGGTCATAGGACTAAATTGGAAACTCAATATAACTAATAGGACTGAATTTGTTATTATCCTTTTATTTTTTTAAGAATGCATTGTTAATTGATTCTGATTGCTTAGCTAGCATTATTTATTTAAGGGATAATGACTCAGTCAGTCCTAAAAAATATACTGATTTTTCAATTAAGTCCTATAAGATTTAAGTATTTCAATTAAGTTCATAAACTTTTTAAAACTTACACTGTTAGTCCTATTCCATCAAGTTGGATAGAATCAGGTGACGTGTCAGTTACTCTCAAAATTTCTTCACAAAAAGCTGATGATATGTCAGTGAATGTAAAACACATCAACTGCCAGCAAGGAGTCTTGACACATCATATTTCCACTTACTAAAAATAGGGGGGGGGGGGGGGGGGGTTTTGTTGTGCTTTGCCATTAACCTCTAATTTTGTTATGCATTGCCAACTAATTAGGCCCTTAGGAAACCAAAGGGCAATTTCATTCCGAGCACTCTCAACTGAATCACTTATATGGATAACATTCCAGCAAAGTAAAAGCAATTGCCAACTTTAATGATACAGAGACAGTTCCAAAGAATAGAAGCCAACAAGTTGAAAGATATCCGGAATCAACTGAGCGAACTAAAAAAGTCACTCTTCCAGGTTCATGCTCAAAAAGAAAGAATGTTAAAAATGGTCTGTATTGAAATGGATGATAATGTCTAATAAATCAGTCAAAAGAACTTACCTTCCAATGTCAATTGCAAAATCACCATGGATAGTTCCAGGAGCAGATTGAGTAGGGTTGGTGGCTCTAATAATGGTATGGCCGGTGGCTACAACATTCTTACCCTCCTAAACCATGGCAACAATAGGGCCAGAAATGATGTAGTCAAAAAATCCACTGAAGAAAGGCTTTGCAAACAGGTCTGCATAGTGCTTCTCAGCGAAAGAGTGCTCCACAGTGATTAGCTTCAAACCTAAATTCAAATAAGAAGAACAACAATTTTTTACTCTTCCCAGTATACATTCAAAAGTCAGCATGTCAAAATCAGGGATAAAAATCAACACTGATTCAGTCCAAAAAAACAACAATAAGAGCAACATTTATGAAAATATACGAAATTAAAAAGTTAATCACAAATCTAAAAATGAAAATTTGAACATAAAACTTAGCTTACCTTTAAGGGAGAAACCTTTTTTTTCAAATCTGCTGATTAGAGGTTAATGGCAAAGTACAACAAAAAAAAACCCATTTTTTAGTAAGTGGAAATATGATGTGTCAAGACTTCTTGCTGGCAGCTGATGTGTTTTTCATTCACTGACATGTCATCAGCCTCTTGTGAAGGGATTTTGAGAGTAAATGACACGTCACCCGATTCTGTCCAACTTGACGGAATAGTACTAACGGTGCAAGTTTTAAAAAGTTTATAAACTTAATTGAAATACTTAAATCTTATAAGACTTAATTAAAAAATTAATATAACTTTTAGGACTGACTGAGTCATTATCCCTTTATTTAAAGCTTTAGTTGCAATACAAATCTTATTACAGTTTACACAAACCTGCATTGTTATGTAGTTGGGAGGAGCAACTACTAGGGCATATTGAAGGCATAGACATGTTGTCTACATTGAGTGATGGTTATTGGTAAAGCTGATTCGATTACTTTGAAAAGTCCTACTGTGATTGCTAGTACACTTCATATAGTTGCCATTTTGTTGAAAGAAGCTGGTGATGGGATTGGTTTGTTAATTTAAGTGCCTCTGATTATCCTCTCATGCCTCAAGATGGTAACTAGTTAAAACTCTTATCTGTTTCATATATGTTGGTCTTAATTTAGGTGTGCTAATATGGGAAATAGATTTGTGTTGGTTTGCTATTATGAGAATGTGCTACTCAATTGGTTTGCTTGGCATGTTGAAGATCAATGACGACTGACATGCCATAAAACTATTTTAAGGAGATTTGAAAAGTAATTGACACATCAACAAATTTTGTTAAATTTAACGGCTTAGAATTAATTCTACAAAATTTAAAAACTTTTTAAACTTAATTGAAAAACTTAAATTTTATAAGGACTCACCAAGTCATTATCCCAATTTCTAATGTTCCTAGAACCCGAACCGTACCCATATCTGGTTCCCGTATTGGGATCCAAACCCGCCCAAGTGGCCCACCACTTTCGTTGTCATGTCATATCAATATCAATAACATATGGTCTTGAGTGCATGTTACACCACTCGCAGACCTGTACAAAGGCCGCGTTAAAGCTGTAGAGAACGATGAGCCCCCACCAGCAGCAGCAGCAAACCCTGACCCTGCTTGAAGCGGCGTTAAGGGTCCTCAACACGCCTGACCCATTTGAGAAAGCAAGGTTGGGAGACTCTTTTGCTTCTCAATGGCTTCAAGGGACCATTTCGCACCCCTATTCTCCCTCACTGGACCTCCCTGTACCTGATCGCCCCGCCAGGCTAACCAGTGTATAATTTATGTGTCTGCATTTGCTGTTTTCGTTTGTGGGTGTTTGCATCATTGCATGTTTTGTAATCAAGAAGTAAAATTTTGATGTGCAGGTTAGGTTGATTGCACCAGGTTTAATGCCAAAGCTTGGTAAAGCTGGTAGCTTGCAGAGTAGGCAGGCTATTGTTCATAGTCTTGTTCATACTGAAAGTTGGGCTATTGATTTGTCTTGGGTATTTACTACATACCATTTTTCTTTCTTTTTTTTTGAATTTTTTTTTTCTTGCCAATGATAGATTAATTGGAGTTGATTTTAGCTCTGTCATGTTGTACATTAATTTCTTGTGTTTATGGATTTTTTATGGTTCTTGAAGTAGGTTTGTAATTGTTACTCAGGAAATGCTTTAGCTTGTTCTTCTGTTTCAGATTTTGTATATGTGGTAATGGTTATTCATTAGCTCTCTCAGATGAGGCGACTCTTGTTGAATTGGAATTGGAAATATATGTTAGCCTATGTCATGTATGTTTTGCTTTTTCGCTTAAGACAATCATGTAGTTAATTTAGGCTCCAATTATTGTTCGTATGTCATAAGATCACAATATGGAAACAAATCCAATACAACTGAGCCGAATCATCTTGGTAATGTTTTAGAGGTTTGCATGCATTTTCAAATAAACACATTGATTAATGAATTACGTATGAGTTTGACTACACTCTCGCATTATCCAAATTTCAGATCCTTTTTCTAATGTTGCAATACCTTGAATTATTGACATGCATAGATGCTGGTGATGTTTAAGCAATAATGAGATCATTTTTATTAGGGCATAATAAGATATGCATAACATCTTCATGATCAATCTCTTGGATATTTCTTCTTAGCTGTATCATGTATGTATAGCTAGTGGATCTTGCTTTTATTCCTTTAAACGAGGTAAGATAATCTCTCCCAGTATCACAGACATTTTTCATTTTGTCCATTTATTTATGAAGCCTCAATATTGCAGAATACTTGTGGTTTGCCCATTAGTTTTCAATCTTGTTGTTCTATTATATTTCCTTGCATTTCTTTTTATGTTGTTAGTTCATTTATGACTTTATTGTAGGACATTATTGCTCGCTTCGGTAAGCAAGAGGCAATGCCAAGAGAATTCTATACAGATTTTGTGAAGGTTGCTCAAGATGAAGGCAGACACTTCACCCTCCTTGCAAAACGACTTGAGGAACTAGGTTCTTATTATGGAGCATTAGCAGCTCATGATGGGCTATGGGACTCGGCCATCGCTACATCTAAGGACCTATTGGCACGTTTGGCAATAGAACATTGTGTCCATGAGGTTCATGTCTATTTACTCTTTCCTCCTTTCTAAATCTTCTTTTCTTTTTGCTTCCTAGCATGCAATTAATACAACCATGTAGAGGTGCAGTCCCATCATTTGACTAATTTTCTTTAGGGTATGAAGTTATGAACGCACAGATCATGTTTTATACCTAAAAGTTCATCAAACAAGTAATGTCTACCAGTTACATTGCCATTGTGTTTTATTGGTGCGCTATTTCTTTGTCATTGATATTTGTAATTCAAGTCTTTTTAGTGCCGCTTGTTATGTAAGGAAAAACCTAGAGGTTTGTGGGCGGAGTTAGGAGTTGTACTCGTTGTACTTGGGAGGATTGTTCAGTCATGAGAAGACAAAAATATGGAAAAGGATTGCAAGGTTATACAAATACCTGTTCACAATTCCATTACTCATTCTTGTTTTCTTGAATTAACCTAGATGGTTAAACTTTCGGCTTCATGACATAAAGATGATTATTGGTGTAAACTTTGGTGGCTTTGGAGTTACCTTTATCTATATTGTTTGAGTACACCATTTTTATATGTTGTTTGATGATTAGATGAATCAAAGTGCAGGCCAGGGGACTAGATGTGCTGCCGACAACCATATCTCGATTCCGGAATGGAGGTGACCATGAAACAGCTGATTTACTGGAAATAGTGGTGTACCCTGAAGAGGTAACCCATTGTGCAGCTGGCATCAAGTGGTTTAAGTATCTATGCTTGAGATCTAGACATCCAAGTATCCACGCCAGCTTGGCATCTCAAGAAAGTGGTGAGGGAGAAAGTGAAATTACACTGGAGGAGAATGAAGAGATTATCCAGAAGTTCCATGCTGTAGTCAGAATGCACTTTAGAGGACCATTAAAGCCCCCCTTTAACGAGGCAGCAAGGAAAGCAGCCGGATTTGGTCCTCCATGGTACGAACCACTGGCTGTCAAAGAGATCAACGCAGGATGCCAATGATGTTTTAACTTTGAGAAGCAATACGAAAGAAGTGGGGGATAACCATTTCCTATCTTCATAATTTGTTAACGATGGTAAATCACACTAATGTTATCAAGCTGGTCATATGAGGCATTAAAGGTTGAAAAAGCATATTGAGCTAGAAAATTGAATTGGCAGGTGGCACAGATGCACTGGATTCATGCTATTGTTTTTTGCTTAAATGAATGTCAATTATTGAGAATATTTCACTCCATTTGTCTCACACCAATTCATCTTAACTAATATCAGATTGTTTTCAGTGGTGAAACAGGATTCCATGTCATAATCTGCAATCAATTGTAGCTCTCTCAAAAAATGAAATTGAACAGCTTTCATGTAGAAATCGTTGCTGGGGTAGGCATTTAATTGCACGGTTTTTATGGGCCTCTTTCAATTTATTGCCCTAAAACACATAAATTGCTAATGTTCAAATCTGTGACAACAAATAGAGCATGTCCCTTGAACTCTGAATAGTTGTGATACACCAGAGAAGCAAATGCAGAAATGCCGAATGAAAGGCTCGATCTCATCATGGAAAATGCACAAGCATCATGGAAGAAACTTTTCATGTTATTGGTGTACATTACTCTTATTCAAATAGCATGAATTTGTAGCATGATCTTCGGACAAAAACATAAAATTTCTCATAACATAGGAAACTTGAATCAATCTTGTGGGGGTAATGATTAACACACAAAATTTAAGAGGCTAATTCACTTCTTGACTAGTGTACGGATTTGTCTGCTGGTAGCTTGCTGATAAATTGAACAACAGCTTTGGCAGCGTTAAAAGCAGCAAGGGACCCAAATGTTTCAATTACATTCTGCCCTTTCTGTCCTCCAGCAATGTCTGATAAGCCTCTGATTACAATAACAGGATACCCATTTGACAAGCTTGTCTGAGAAATCACCATTCAAATTTGTTATATTTCAACAACCTTAATAGATAAAGCAAAAGATCAACTTAAGTTTATGTCCAAACTAGTTGGGTATTTGCGAATTGCAGGGCAACTTAATGCAAGAGACTAGGCACTCTGCGAGGGCCGCTATGAAAGAAAAAAATTGGAGGAAAAGTTTGCAGAAAACAGTAGTTAGAGTATTGAAGAATCTTACTATGACAACAGAAGCACTTTCCATATCTACTGATGAAACTTCAAAAGTTTGGTAAAGGAAATCTCTGTAAGCTGCATTGTCAACAAAAATGTTGGCAGTAGAGCCCTTAAGCCCAACAACTAGCTTAGGCTTTTGAGGAAGACATAAACTTGAATTCACACACTTCTCCAGTTCCAGATCCTGAAGAACTTGATATGAGTATAAGCTAAGCAATAGTTGCTAAAATTTGCCTCAAACGATTCATATTTGATAAAATAGGGACAAGAAAACACACTCAATATATATATCTAACCTCCAAGTCAGCAGCAACCTGAAGCCATTGCTGACTTGTTTGTGCCCAGAAGAGTGGTGTGGCAGAATTAGGCTTTCCAGAATCAGAAAAGAACTGTTCATAACTATATCCAATGTGTCCTAATAGATTCTTTCCATCCCCTTTTGGTACATTATAGCTTCCAAAGTCCAAGCGAGCAATATCATTGGAGGGCAATGTTCCATCAGGATTCTGTTGGTTACAATAGCATGAGACATCATCTTAATAAAAACAAAATAATCTAAGACTCATGATAGAAAATGATGTATGCAAAATTCAGAGAATGTACCAGCCAATCCCAAATGCCAGTGTGAGCAAATTCTTTGGGAATGGTAACATCTCCAATAGACATGGAATTGTTCACATTGCCAGCAATGCCAAAATGGACTATTCCTTTCACATCAAACAAATCCAGCATTTGTTGTGTTGCAGTAGCTGCATTTACCTAATTAAGCAGACTGACTTAAAATAAGCTTCAGGATAGAAATGTGCCATATAGCATCAATATATGTTATGAACATTTTCAAAATCTTTTTATCAGGCATAACTATTCTCAGGCCTCAATTAACATCTTAAACTTTTAGGTTGAATGATCAGCATCAGAGCTGCAACCAAGAATATGAAGCATTCATCACATCTTAGAAAAAAAAAAGGTTTTAACAAAATTTGTTGGTCTAAGTGACCAGGAAATTGAATTTCCTTGAGGAAAGTCTTTAGTATGAATCTTATATATGGAGAAACAGGTGCTAAGAAAGTTTTGTCTCCTTGTGGAGTCTACTCAGCTTGACTGTGGAATAATCGGAATAATTGAAACCCATGCTGTTACCAGATATCAGGGGCGTCAAATACACAAAAAATAAGTAACTTTGGCTTACCATTCCAATCCCACATCGAACGTAAATAACATTCATTCCCCCAATTTTTCCTATCAAAAATCTTCGACCTACAACGCCCAACAGTCATGTTAACTGACAAATGACGAACTATCAATAACAGAAAATATCAGCAAGCATCCAAAGAAGAATTACTACACACCTGATAGATCCACAAAAGGGTGTTTACCATAAGACTTGAAAGCCCCAGTTGCAAAAAAAGCATTTTCTTCAGGTGGATAGACTGTAATGAGACCTAAGTAAGGCCCTTTTCTATTCACTTCTCTGATGATTTTTAAAGATCTTATCCTGTTAGATCGAGAAGCTGATACATTTATAGTAAATAAGGATAAGAAAACCAATATCAGAAAATATGGTACAATTCGTTTTGTAAACATAGTTAATTTTTATCAGCTCATAATACATACATATATGTACATATATAGGCCATTTGTGGTCAGAAATGGCAGGTGGTAGATATGTATAATGATGCATGACTATTCTTATATTGTGTTAGGAACCAACAGCTGACATTAGTGGGGAAAAGAAAAAATTAAGCCTTTAGGATTATTAGACTAATCAAAAAAACCATTAATTATAATCGAGATGTCAATTCCGAAAAATTTGCATTGTCCTAAAGTCAAAGATTCTTTTCTACTTCATTGAATAAATAAATTTCCACAAGAAAAATGCAGCCAGGGTCGACCAGCATAGGATATTAAAATGTTCAATAAAGAAATCCTAAGTTATATAACAAGCAATCATGTCACTAAATAATCAAAAATCAAGGATCTGATGAACCATCATGCAACTACGGTGCTGTTTTTACTTTTCCACTGTTTTGACTCTGAAGTGTCCGAATGTCACTAAATACAATCTGAGAGTAATCAAGAAACTTCAAAAGTTTGACTATTATTACAAATGTGTTTTACTCATCATATAGACTTCTTCAAGTAGAAGTTGAGGCTTCTACCTCATAAGGCTGCAACATGCTACAATCAAATACCCGTTTTGTAGAACTAATTAGAATGAGTAACATCTCCTAGAAGATTGTTGATAAATTTTAAGAGCAGCTTTGATAGTGTTGAGAGCTGCAAGGGATCCAAATATATCACCATATCCTTTGTTACTACAGCATCCAAATATATCACCATATCCTTTGTTACTACAGCAGAACTCTCCATGTCCACTGTTCAAACCTCAAAACCTCAAAAGTATGGTGCAAACCTTAAAGTCTCTGTAAGCTGCATTATCTAGAAAAACATTGGCTGTTGATCCCTTAAGCCTAACAACTAGCTTTGGCTGTTGGGAAAGAAGCTTGAATTAATGCAATTTTCTTGTTCCTTTCCCAAAAGAGCTGTTTGTTATAAGCTAGGTAGCACGGAAACGGGAAAATGGGGAAACGGACACGGAGAAACGGCTTTTCTCGAAAATATAGGAAACGGGGACACCGGAGTCAATTTATAAATATTAAAAATATAGGGGTCAATGTATAAATATTAAAAATATAGGGGTAAATTTATAAATATAAAAAATTATAAAATTTAATTTATATAAATTATAAATTAAGTTCAATTTA
>CATIWO010629525.1:0-11855 GCA_949673435.1 Macaranga tanarius
CTGAACTTTTATTGATTAGTCAATTATATTCATGAACTTTCACTTAATTTATTATACATTTTAATTTATAATTTTCATAATTTTTAATATTTTTATATTATTTAATTTTAAATATATTTAAAATATTGCTGCAAAATTTTCTAAAAGACTGAAAAATATTTAAAAATAATAAAAATTATAAATTCAAAAATATGATATATCAAAATGAAAGTTGAAATATAATTGACTAATTGTTGAAGATTTTAATAAAAATTGCATAGGGAAATTTCTAATGATGTCCATACGCAACTGGCCTGAACAGAACACATATAGATATCATATTGTCGGCAAATAGTCATAATTATATATTTTTTTAGCCATGAACATTGATAATGGAATGTGGGAACCAGAACACAATAAAATAAAACAAAAAGGTAGAGATGGAACATTTTAATTGTGAAGTAACATGTAAAGCAATCAAATATAGCATTGTATACATTGAAATGGAAAAAAAAAGTATAATACAAAGAGCATGCATAACTCTTATCAATAAAAGATTTGCAAGCTCTCCACCTACAAAGCACTTCTTCAAAAGAAGTGCAACCCACAAATTATTCCTACATCTATTTGGTACCCAAATCTTCTATTGCCTAAATCTAAGCCCCAAAAAGTAAAATATACATTGCACATTAACAAAAGATATATAAAACTATAACAAAATCAAACCAATTTAGAGACAACATTAAAATTCTAATAAAGAAGAAAAAAATTTATTCGAAATTTTTAGACCAAAAGATCTGACTTAAATTTCGCATGATTCTTCTCTTTTTCACTATTTTTCTTCAATTGTTGGGAAACAATTGAAGAAGATGAAGAGAGATTATAATTTGGCAAGTGACGATGAAATTCGGAGAGCATTTGAACCACTTCTCTCATTGTAGGACGTTCAATGCTATTTTCTTGGCTACATAGCAATGCAATGAAAAATAAATGCATTGCTTCATCTTTAGGCACCATTGTTAGTCTTGAATCAATAATGTTCAAGGCATCCTCTTTCCGATTATTTGTCACTCTTTTGCTCCATTGTACTATATCTACTCCATCTCCGAAATCACCCACCGGCCGACGGCCGGTGAGGAGTTCTAGCAGAACAACTCCAAAACTATACACATCACTCTTCTCATCCACCTTTAACGTGTATGCATACTCTGCATTGATAAAATTTACATGAACATTAACTTCAATGTCACAAATTGTACTAGTACTCAAAAAAAATACTGAAATTAGTTAAAGCACAAAGACAAAAAGAGATGTCAACATTGCAAAGAAAAGCACAAAGCAGCCGAAAAAAAGGTTTTGTGGGTACCCTTTACACGTAAGACCAAAATTTTAGTACTACAAGGAATCAGAGATTAGTACTAATTGATTAAATTTCACACTTTTTTTTTTGGTTATTAATAAAGAAAGAAGAGAAAGAGATTGTGTGGCAAGTGTAAATTGGTGTGCATGTCGGTTAGCTTTCACTAATCTCAACGTCCTGTCAAGTTAGAAGCATGGTCAGACTACTGTAATAATGTGTCAGATTGACCTCTCAGATTGCGATGTCAGAAGTGTTTATTTTGTGGGCCCCTAACAAAGTGCT
Source organism: Macaranga tanarius (assembly GCA_949673435.1). NCBI lineage: Eukaryota > Viridiplantae > Streptophyta > Magnoliopsida > Malpighiales > Euphorbiaceae > Macaranga > Macaranga tanarius. The sequence goes on from CATIWO010629525.1 coordinate 1,622, forward strand.
TCTTTTTTGGGGTTTTGGGTTGTTGTGGTTACCAAAAAAATTCTATGTTTATTAATGATACGTTTATGTGTACATCGTCTTCTTTGTCAATATGTCTGTCTTTGATAGCTGTAGCACAAATCACGGGTTGTTTCGTGCTGTCACTTTAGCACAAACAGATATAGTATAAGAAGGATACAGCAACAACAGCAGCAGCACTTTATTTTCTTTGCCTGTGATCAATTCTTGTATGTAGGAAGGTTTTTGTGATATTACTAGGAATCAAATGTCACACATTATTTGGAAATGTGTGAAGCTACTTGTTTTATTTTGCCTGATTAAGTTGACATAAACATCATTGCGGCCGCACACACAATGATATTGTCAATTCCACTCGGAACTCGTAATCATATAGTCCTGGAGATGACTTCAGTAGAACTGACATATCATTGAAAATTTAACAACTCGTAATTAAATCATAATTTTCTTATAAACACATAAGAGTTTGCACTCTAGCCCTTTTCTTTTTCTTGTTAGAATTGGCATTGTTGTCAAAAGAATTTCAAAAAAGAGTTACCAAATGGATGCTACTGTAACTTGTGTTCTTAACTCAATAACTAATGCAATTTTTGCCCTTTACCCACAAATTTATCGCCCAAATTATTCAGTTAAAATAATTAGAAATGTAAGACTGAGCATGCCACAAGATCATAAGTTAAACTAATCAGAACTTAAGTGCTGAACTTAAAAGACCAAGTAAAATTAACATAACAAGATAATGTACTTACCAGGTGCTATGTAGCCATAAGACCCTGCAATTGCCGACATGCACTCTGATGCTCCCCCATCAATGAGGAATTTAGCTAATCCGAAATCTGCAACATGTGCTTCGAAGCTCGAATTGAGCAAAATGTTGTTGGATTTCACGTCTCTATGCACAATCAGTGGTGAACAATCATGGTGAAGGTAGCATAGTCCTTTAGCAGCTTCAACAGCAATTTTGTACCTCAAATTCCAACTCAAGAATGCACCTTTTTTGCCATGTAATGCCTCTCCTAAGCTTCCATTTCTCATGTACTCATAAACCAGCAAATTGGATTCTTTGTTGGAGCAGAATGCTAGCAATCTGACGATGTTTCGGTGCCTGATGTTGCCTAGTGTTTGAATTTCTGCTCTGAAACCATGATCATGGCTATGTGTGCCAAAACCAAGCAGTTTTTTAACAGCAACTTCAACCCCATTTGGCATTTTTCCATGATAAACAATCCCAGCTCCTCCTCTACCAATAACATTTCCATCTTTTACGCATTCCAGGATGTCTGTGACAGTGAATTCTATCTTCTGAAAAGCTGTTAACTTCCAAGAATCTGAGGTGTTCTTCTTGAAAGATTTGGCCTTGATTATAGCAGCAGTTGCAAATATCAGAGAGCATATCAATAAGCCTAAAGCAAAGATTAGCTTGAAATCATTAGGTGCTTTTCCTGGTGTTTTGGTGATGGCAGTGAAATTACAAGGATTGTTAAGGAGAGGACCACAAAGCTGAGGATTACCAGCAAAAGATGAAGCATTAAAGAATGAGAATTGCCCTGATTCAGGCAACTTTCCTGAGAAATCATTGAAAGAGAAATCAGCAATAGTAAGGCTTTTCATGGAACCAATGGACTTTGGTATGGCTTGGTTCAGGTGATTTCTTGACAAGTTCAAGTAGTTCAAGATGTGAATGTTAGATATCTCAGGTGGGATCACGCCAGAAAGATTATTCTGACTCATATCAAGAAAAGTGAGATGGGAACAGTTTCCTATTTCAGGTGGAATTGAACCAGAAAATGAGTTTCTACTAAGGTCAAGTTTCAGGACCTGATGAAGCTCTCCAATGGAAGGTGGGATCGGACCAGAGAATTGATTCCCACTGAGAAAAAGGATTTGGAGGGAAGAGAAATTCGAAAGCGAAAATGGCAAAGGACCCGAAAGGAGATTGTTTGACAGATTGAGTTGGCCTAGTTTAACAGGTTTTGATGAGGTATTGACATTTTCTGATAACATCCCTGAAAGGACATTGTTCTGCAACTCTGCTAAATTCAGCTCTGGCAAGTAAATGAAACCATCTGGAATGCTGCCATTCAAGTAATTCTGCCCCAGCCTTACTCTAGTGAGACTATAGCATCTCCCCAGACCCTCTGGTATTGGCCCAAAAAGGAAATTCTTCAAGAGAATTAGAATCTTTAGCTGATTAGAGAAACACAAGTCTTGTGGGATTGTACCTGTAAGCTTATTTGAAGACAAATCAAGAATCTGAAGCTTACCATTTTGGCCAAGTTTTCGAGGAATCTCACCAGTGAAATTATTCATCCATAGCCCCAATGTTTCCAAATTAGGCAAGTCTGCAACATAATCTGGTATGGAACCATGTAGTCTATTCATGAAGAGATTGAAGAGCTTCAGTTGCTTAAGATTGATGAACTCAGATGGGATTTGGCCGATGAGCGCATTGTCAGAGAGATCAAGATTCACCAAGTTGGTCAAGTTGCCTAACTCTTTTGGAATAGAACCTGAAAGCTGGTTGATATGCAAATACAAAGTATCAAGCGGCTTCAAGTTTCCCAGCTCTCGTGGAATTAGACCATCTAATTCACAGCTTGATAAATCCATGTGAACTAGATTCAGAAGATTTCCAAATTCTGCAGGAATTCCACCTTTGAAAACATTGTAATACCCCAGATAAATCTCCTTCAAGTTTGTAAGATTTCCTAACTCACCAGGAATCCTTCCATGAAGATCATTTCCGGCCAGCGAAAGATACTCCAACCCCACAAGTTCACCATAACTTGGTGGGATTTTTCCATAGAAAAAGTTGCCACCAAGATCTAAGTAGCTAATTTTCTGCAAGCTCAATATCCCAAGTGGAAGAAAAGCAGTGAAGTTATTATTATAAGCATCAAACACTTCCAAATTCACCATTTCCGAATAGTTCCAATCCAAATCACCATTGAATTGATTGTTTGAGATGTTAAGAAACTGAAGATTACTCAACCTGACAAGCTCAATACTGCCTGTGAAGTTATTTCCTGCCAGAGACAATTTCACAAGTCTATCAAGCCTTGAAATTTGAGGTGAAACAGAACCATAAAGATTGAAATCAGTCAAGTCCAATGAGACAACTCTTCCTCTAGAGCAACTAACTCCAACCCAAGAACAAACTGAGCTCGGATTCGAAGAATTCCATGAGGTCAAGACAGGTTCAGGGAATTGAAATCCTTGTTTAAGTGAGACTAAGACATTAAAATCATTGACCAAAGAAGCAAAACAAGAAGAGTTTGTTAGAAGAGAGAAAAGGGTCAAAGAAACAATGAAGAAGGGGAACATGGTTTGATTTTTCTTTTCTTTTTGTTGCTGCTGGTAGCAAGTAATTTTCAGGGGAATTGGATTTGGAAGGACTTGAAGCAAAGACAAAGGGATTTAAAAACTTGGGTGGCAATAGATTTTGTTAAAAAAGAAAGTGAAGACCAAAGGGAATCTGAGAAACTTCATCAAGTGTGTGTGTGCATGGGCTTAAAGAATCAAACATTTTCAACAGAAGAAAAAAAGAGAGAAGTCTTCAAATACAAGGAAGAAGCTAAGCCTCTCCTTTTCTTTGTTTCTCTTTTCTCTTCATTTCCCTTTACTTTCCTTTTCTCTTTAAGAACAAAAGAGGAGAAGAGGGTACTGAAGTTCCTAAGAAAGAAAAAAATGGTTCTTCTTGTAAACTACAGTTCTTTGAGTTAACCAGAAAAAAAGAAGAAAAGAGAGAAAAAGTAGAAGGTAAAGAAAAGAGAAAGAGAGACATATTAAGATAATTAAATATTATTAAGGAATTCGGGTTTTGTGTATGGAAAAATATAGACCGAGAAAGTTTTACTCGTCTTATAGGATTCATCTAGTTTAATTCTGATTAGTTAAAATTCCTGTGGCTACATAATAGTAGTATTTAATAATTAAAAACAAAACTACTATCAAGCAGTAGTAATAGTGATTAAGAAATGTAATAAACATTATAAAGCCGTTGGATAACAGAAATTTAAAGTTGTAATTAAGGGGGAGATAAAAGAAGAACAAAAAATAAAGCAAAAGTTGTGCTATATTGCTTTATTTTTATGTGACAACTATGCCCTTTAGCTTTAACCAATGGAGGATGTGATGATATATATGGATGCTCTCCATCTTTAAGTCTTTTTTTATTGCCTTTGAATGAGAGAGATGTTGGATTTGCACTTTCAATCATTTAAAATGGCTGCATTGTCCTGTTGCTTTTGATAAATGACAACCATATATGTATCAGCATCACTCCCCCCCTGATTTGTGCAATAACTCCATATGTATTATGATTGCTTACTAGCTAGCTAGTGGAGAAAATAATTGATGTATGCATGACATTTTTATTACGTTTTGTGTTAGTTTCACTTTTTTTATTGCCTCAAATCTAATATTAATATGGTGTTTTAATTAGTATTGTGCAGTAAATATTGAAGGTTGAGTAGTTAAGTGATAAAATTTTCTTCAAGGTACTAATAAGTCAAGTGATGGATCTTTATCTCCCTTCTTCTCCAAATTCAAAAAAAAAAAAAAAAGTGCATTAAAAAAGTTTTAATGTACTAGACTTTTTATGCTACAATCTTTTAATAACATTGAATATATGTTTTTTTGTTATATGTTTTGGTATTTTTCATTCATAATGTATGTTATAATGATGAAATTCTCAAGCCATGAATGATAGAATGATTGTTTTTGGTAATGGGCACTGATAAAATGAAGTGCAATTCAAGTAAAGTAGCATCAGCTCCAAACATCTTTTTTTTTTCTTGCCCCCATCATCTTAGGCCATATAGCAAGTCCATAGCAGGTACAATATTTTGGCAGTGGAAAAAAGTAAAAGAAAATTATGCATAACTTGACACCCATTTGGATAACTTTGAGATATATATCTCTGTCAGAAAATCATATTGCACAGAAACATTCCATTACCAATAGTACCATATATAGATAGATAAATAATTTTTTAATCTTCCAATCTTTGTTATGCCATTACAGATAAAATAAAATAAACAAAGGTGGCACATTAGAAAAAAAAAATAAAGAAAAGCAGATTAGCACCACCAAGATGATGCATGGAGGACCCATAAAAAAGTTGCATATATAGACATGTTATCAGACTCATAGTTGTACTAGTTTTACAATATAGGTTGGACCATAAATATTATTATAGAATTGAAGTCATTCACCATTGTGTATTTTGATGCATATGGGTAATTTTATATTTACTTATATAGTGTTAAAATTTCTTTTATTTTTTATTTTTTCATTGATCTTTTGGGTTGGAAGCATGTGCCTGCGAGAAGCAGTAGATTGTAAGAAGTAAAAGATGATGATTATTAATATATCATTACCATGTTTGGGTTGAATGATCAATATATAATTGTGTAGCATGGATAGGTTGCATGGAAGATGGAACCAGTGGAAGCTTTTAATTTTTTTTTTTCTTTAAAATTTTCTTGAATAATTTGATCAACTTTATTCCTTCTTCTTCTTCTTAGCCCTACAGGGTTGGGACCAAGAATTCTGTATGTTTTAGTGTGTGCATTTGAGCTTTATTAGAAGATGGAATAGTCTTAAAGAAAGGGCTGAAACAAAAGAAAAAGCTAAGCTAGCTAGCTACCATTTATGTATATATACACACACTATTTGGCCAAATGCCTAGTTTCACCCTTAAACTTTGATGATTACCTTTCTATACCATTTAACTTCTATTTTTTGCTATTTAGCACCTATAATACATAAAATCAACGTATTTTATAAATGAAAACTGATATGAAAACAAACAATTTATGTGTATTAAAATAAATTCTAATTTAAAAAGATATTATTATTGAATTAGAGTTTCTTTCAACCTTTTATTTTAGTTTTTTACATTATTTATATTAGTTTGAAACTTATTTTTAGCATATATTTCATGTGTTCAGCATTTAAAAATAAGCTTTCGTCCACTATGTAATTGCATGGGTTAAATAAAATTGAAAATACAGATTTAGAAAATTATAAAAAATAATAAAAATTGAAAAATATTCATGTAAAGTTTAGGGATGAAACTATGTATTGGCTTATTCTTTGCTTTTGATCTTCCACTTCAAAAGAAAAGAAAAGAAAAATACATGACCCTCACTTCACTTTCTTACTTTCACATGGAAAAGAGTGCTCTTGTATGAACTTGAACTCACTCACTCAAAAACTATATTCTTTATCTTCTTTTTTCTTAAAAAAAAAAAAAAAAAATTAGGCTCAAAAGAAAAATTAAAGAAAACTCCATGGACCCTCATACATGGGAAAGAGTGCTATTGTATTAACATGAACATATGTATCCATCTCTCTTTCATGCTGGTTGTCATAAAATACTAGTGGTGTTGGCTCCACTTGTGCTTTGATGCACCAAGTGATACTCTTCATTTGGGGGACTATAAGGAGAGGTGAAGGCTGAAGGGTACCCTTTTGAGGTGTCCCTATCTGTCTTATGGATGGGCAGGTCTGTGCTTCTTTGAAGAGTCACTATCTTGTGTGCCTGCTTGCCTGCCTTCTTACTTAATATGGGCTGGTGCCCTTATATGTGGTCACTAACAATTTAGCATAATTCATCAAAATCATGGCTAATAGCTAATTTACCAAGCAAGCAAATATGCATGAAATTCATTCGAGAAAATAAATTAATCAAGATATGCGTAAAACATATTTTATATTGTCTGAACTTTAATTTTTCAAAAAATAGTTTAATTGATAGTAACATACATAATTAGTAGACACTTTAGAAATGGCAAATAAATTCAAAGTGGAAGCATATCTCAGCTTCATTTTTGTCCAAATCTTTAATGTCCAAATGAAAAGCCACATCAACCCATTTGATAGATTTTCGTAAGTCCTTTTCCTTTGATTTTAAAAGGTTGTTTTGTCAATTAAAAGATCAAATACCAATCTTAATAATTGCAAAAGAACAGGGAATTAAGAACAAATTACATTGATTTGTGTCTGCCATTTTGCTGTTTACATTGTTAACCAACTTGACAAGTTGTTCGTGCCTATCCAAAAAACTTTGGGTTCATTGTCATATATATAGAATAACAAGTACTCTCCTGAAACTTTTGTGTGTCTGAATATTTACATTACATAGTATTGATTGTTTTCCCACATTTGTATTTGGTGTGATAAATTTGTTGATTCAAGTGATAAAAAAATTTGAATTAGTTTACATAAAATTTTGAGTTCAAATCTTATATACCGAAAAACAAACATTAAAAGAGTTTTATCCCTTAAATCCACTTGACTTGAATTTCAAATTAATTGCAGATTTCAAGTTTACTCCTGCTTATAATAACTCAAAATAAAAATTATTTCCCATGTATAATCCATGCCTCTATGAAACTTCTAATAAATAAATAAATAATATTATCATGGAAATAATGTGATAATGATTAATAACCATGAAATTAAAAAATAACAAAAAAGAAGATGGAAAAGAAAGGGAAAAATTAATGAAGAAGAATAGCTGACTTTCTGCAATATAATGGAACTGCAGTACATCAGAAAGGAAGAAGAACCAGGTTCCCTAGGCTATTTTTCTTTAAGGAATTATATTTAAAAGCAGCTTTATATGTCACAAGGTTGTAATATTCCTTCTTTGGCAGTTCCATTACATTACCAACCAAAAAAACAAAATCATTAATTTTTCATTTGGCTAATCTTGAAAAAGAAATTTATTTAGCTACAATGAACTCCCTCAAATTTTGGTCCAGAATTGTATAAAATTCTGTGTCAAGGCAGGATATGAATGTTTTTTTTTTTTTTTTTAACCCTTTGCCGCTTATTAGGACCTATAAAGACTACAATTTAAAAATTAATCCGGTTTGATCCAACCGTAAATATCTTCCAATAATTATTTAATGTGATCGCGTATACCACTACTCGAACTCGAAATATTGCTTAAACAAAAACAACTTCCTATTAGTTATCCCAATGGTTATTGGTATTAGAAATTATAATTAGATACATTTTATATGTATTATGCTTTCTTTTTCTTATTGTTAGAAAGGAAAATGTAGACAGAAGTGTAAGTTTTTTTTTCAACAACTAAAAATTTTTATTAATAAAATTGAGATTATACAAAGAGAATATTTTAAATAAAAAAAAAACAAACAAACACTGTAATACAATAACTTCTACTAAATAAACAAGATTAATTTAGTCAATTTTAAACAAATTTTAACTAAAATCACCGCTTCAACTTTTTACAAGATACAAATTTCACACAATAAAATCTCGAAAAAAAAATGAGTTAATCAATTTTTAGATTTATACTCTTACTATATCTCAAAAGACCTTCGACCAATTTTTAACACCATATATAAAAAATTAATTAAAATTTTATCATACATAAAAGAAAAACCACTAAAGATATATCACCATTACAAGAGTTAATAGAATTTTATAGACTGAAAAAATATATATGTAAATTAAACTGAACTTATTGTTAATACTAATGACTCATAAAATTTTTTTGTCTTGATGCCTCTAAATTTGATGATGTATGATACTGTTGGCCACTATATCCTTACTGCAGAGAAACAACTGTACTAAGGAACTGTCATTGCTATGATGAAGAATGCGACTATTACTGATAACTATTGGTGTGTCTCCTCTGAGTCCTCTCCATAGCAAGAAGCAAAAGGTCTCTAGAGCAAGCTTTGCTCTTTCGTCAGAGATAGACAAGAGTCGTGGTACAGTACTCACAGTATATAATATATAGTCTGATTTTTTATTTTTTATTTTCCCTTCTAACCAACCATTATATACATTTATCCTTGAATTTAGGGGTGTGTAATCGGTCGGTTCGGTTAGTTTTGGAAGTTTTTTTGACCGAATTGAAATAACCGAATAGAGTTAATTGAAAACTGTACTGAAATTTTGGTCATAAAAATTGAATCGACCGAACCAAAATTTTTAAAATTATTAATTATTTTTGTATTTTTATATTAAATTATTATATATTTTTTTAAAAATTTTGAAATATATAAAAATAAAAAATAAAAATTCGGTTGGTTCAGTTAATTCGGTTAACCAAATTTTATATATATAACTGAACCGAACCAAATTTTGGTTCGGTTCAATTCTAAAACAGAAAAAATTGCTGAAAATTCAAATCGAACTGAACCAAATTTGGTAGGTTCGGTTTGCGAGTCGGTAATCTCCATGCACACCCTACCCAGAAACCATATTAGAAGAGTTGCATAAGAAGAATCAATAATTTGGAAAATGGGAGATTAATTCTTGCCTACTCGAGTATATTATATTTTATAGTTGGATTTGTGATATATATTCTAAGAATTTTATACTTGACCAATAAATTTTAAATATGTGTTTTCCTGTTACAAATGTAAAGGTGTATTATATAATATACTTAGGGTAGATAAGAATTTTTATAAGAATTTTTTTAATGTACATGCATGAGAAATGCATGGCGCGTGAATTACACACTCCAATTATTTGGGAGGAAAGTGCCTCCACATCAGCTGGCCTGCACGGCACAACCTTTTGCCACCATCCACAGTCCACAGAGGAGTACTCTGGCAACAAGCAATTTATCCTTCACAGTCACACAATCTTTTCACTTTTCTTTTGGAATAAGGTCAATTTGGCCCCTAAACTTTGTGCCCAGGATCAAATTAGCCCTTTTTTACCTTTTTTTTTTTTATCAATTTAGCACAAAACTTTGCAATAAAGGTCAAATTGGCCCCTCAATACTATAATTAGCTCCCTATTTTTTGACAGACTAAAGAAAGACCACTTACATATTTAGACTGAAGAAAGACCACTTACATATTTACATATACCTCCATGAGTCCATAATATTTTAAATATTTAACAAATTAGTCCATATTTTAGCAAAAAATTAAATATTTAAATTTTAATATTTAAAATATAATTTGTAAAACTTAAAAAATTTAATAATATATTATATTAATGTATAAATTTAATTATTCACCAATAATATTAGTAGTTTTAAAAAATTAAATTTTTTGTTTATTTATAAATTAATTTTATTTTTAAAAATTATACATGGAACTCAAATTCATCTATATTTTGAAAATATAAATGCACAATTTAATATATATATATTAATATATTATTAACTTCTACAACTTTAAATAATAAACTAACAAAAAGTATAACAATAAACTAA
>CATIWO010629562.1:0-20743 GCA_949673435.1 Macaranga tanarius
ATTAAATAAATGCATGTGTTATTAAAAAATTAATAAGTATTAAAAATAATTTATTAATTATTAGCATAAATAAATATTAAAATTACATATTTTTTAAAGTATATATCCTTTTTAGTCATTTTACTTAAAACAGCACTTTTACAACAACTTTATTACCAAACAGATAAATTGTTGTTTTCATCAGCACTTTTTGAATCAGCACTTTTTAAATCAACAACAGCAGAATTCAACGGCAATGCCAAACAGGCCCTCTATATGTAGCCAACTAGAGATGGCCTCTAGAATTATGCAAAATTTGAGGCCCATCCAAGGTGGTTGGCTCTAGATTTATTTGTGAGTTTCGAATATGTATTTAATTTATTATAGCCGGATAGAAAATTTAAAATTTAGTTTAAGTTCCAGAAAGGTTAATTTTACTCATTGAAATTACTTAAGTCAAGCTTATAGTTTGCCTTACATTATGCATCACATTACTATATTTTATTTTGGTAGCAAATTACATTTGTTTAAAATTTAGATTAGATTGTGGGCAGAAAAAGAGAAATGTCTCTCTAAAAATATGATAAAACTTAAAATTTAAATTTTACCATGTTTAATTTGTAGAAATAATTTTCAATTAATTTATAGGATGTTTTAATTTGTGAAATTAATTTCATTTAATTAAAAAAATCATCTTTTATTAGTTTATCAATGGTTATCGTCTGACTTTCTTGTTAACTGAAAAATTAAGACTATACTAAATTGATTAGACTCCACTACAAGAAGCAAGATACTATAAATGGCCAATTCATAATCTTAGGAAAATTCCAATCATCTACAGGCTAAAGAATATATTCTTCTATGAAAATTTCTTTGTTGGGTCAGTATCACGACTATGTCCCATCCGATATTATAATTCCACCCATTAGTCAGTCCTGGCTAGCCCCAAAACATAGCATCTATCATTCACTTGATAACCACGCAATTGAGTCAATATTTATATTTCATCTTTTTTATCTTTCCATTTCCATTTCCATTTCCAATTACTGTTATTGTTGTGATCATTCATAGTTCAAGTCATGAATCTGAGACAGGCTATGTTTATGTGTTCTTCTCTACCCATATTGGGTTGTGTGGTAGGAACTCTACTTCACCTCTTCACTTCTTATGATGAGTCAACCTCAAATGATAGTAACATGGTGAAAGACAAGGAAAATGATGGTGGAGCTGCTAATATTAGAGCAGCCGATAAGCATTTCCGGCAAATCCAGCACATCCGGGGAGCTTAATTTTGAGTTCCTGAATTGATCATACATTGCTCGTGGTATTGGATTGGGAACTACATATGTTATAAGTAGCCTACAATTAACCTTGTGCTTGATTTTTACACCAGCATGTGTTATTTTGTTGTTTCTTATATGTAATTTTCAAGACTAGATATGGGTTTAGGTTATTGTCGATAAATAATCTGCGCATGTAGGGCGAGGATAGCCCGGTAATCAAGTATTTTTCTCTAAATAAAAAGTGCAATTGTTAAAAGAGAGTCAGGAATTTTCAAGTTATTAGACTATTGAAGCAATCAAGAATCTATTAAGCAAGAGATTCCTAAAATTATCCACCTCTATTTTAAAGAGCTAAGTATAGCTGATGTGCACATGCATATAAACATCGCATCCGCCATGTAGAAAAGTAATGGCACTAGGATCTCTGTAACTATACAGAGACCCTAGTGTCTTTATGGATTCTGGGGGTAATGTGGAGACACCATTGACTAAATCACTTCTAGTACTACAATGAACCAAAGGATTGTCCTTTTAGCATGCTTAAATACTAAATCAATATAGGCCGATATATATACATGTTAAATGTGGATCTAATCATGAAATAATTGCATAATATTTCTTAGTACAAATAATCGTTGTGGCTTCTCAAACAGTCTCAGAGGAATTACACAAAGGTTCAGGCTCAACAACAAACTTCATACTTTGATTCAAATTAATAGCAGAAAAAACAAAAGAGGAGAAAGCTTTTTGGAAAATGCTGCAATATGAATGCCTATGTATAACATGGTGAATAGCTTTAGAAACGCAGAGAAAAAAAAAAAAAGCATGAACATGCAGGTACAGAGCTAAGATACAATACTGTACAAGAGTGTAATTGTTCATAACTGGTGTGTTTCACTGACTAAATGCAACTTCTGTCCATCATCAATCATGTCTATATCAAGAATTATACCTCCATCTTCCGATAGTACACAAGAATCAACTGGAACATTTAGCTGCTCTGCTCCTGCTTGTATAAGCTCTTTCATCGTCTGTGGAACCCATAACACTATTCCTGGTCTTTTTTGTTCTTTGGGACCCCATGGATGGGAAGGGAAGATTGTGCATTTCCTTCGGTGAACTTTTTCTGTAATTAGAAACAGAAGTTATGTTATTGATGTTGTAGCATCAGCTAACTTCAAATCCAAATGATAATACAAATAGTAAAAGAAAAAAGAGCACAGATCCTCTCTGATATGAGCCGAAGTGTTCAGTAGTTATTAGATGGAATCACCAAACAAATCTTCCATTTCGCTAAAAGTTCCACAATAAGTAGAATATGTTCAAAATGTTCCTTCTTCTCAGCATGAAAAATTATATCCCAGTTGATTACAAACATGATCAAACATATATTCAGCAAACCATCCCAACATTTGCCTTTCAAATTACTTCTGTTATTCAAATTTTGGCTTGGCCTGATCAGAAAATGACTGGAAAAAACATTTCTGTTCATAATTGAAGTCTAGTTTTATAAATTCAAGCATGACAAAACAACTACCAGTGAACATTCTCCTTCCCTTAAATGTGGGAATCTGCAATATCAAAACCATAAAGATACGTGACTTGATTAATTTCCATATCGCTTTAACCTAAATATGTCCATGTCTGAAGCATCACTGAGAACCATTTTAGCCAGTTTTCCAGTAAAATTTTAAAGAATTCAGTTCCCGTTAGCAAGATAGAAGCCGTTTAGTTGGCAATACCTGTAACTTTTTGGGACTTAGGGAATTCTGATATCTGGGCAGATTTTGCATCTTCTAGTAGCTTGATCAATTTCTTGTTTCCAGACACCTGGCCTTCATCAAGTGGTGTTTTTCCCCATCTAAAAGTTGAAATAGCAAGACAATGCCCGGTTTATTAGAATCATACAATACATTAATAATTCCACATGCAAAATTTGTACTCAAACATCGTTTGTTTCCTATCAATTGCTTTAGTATACAACTACAATTCAAATACCCAGCTCTACTCATCTCCGTATATTTGGCGCCTAGAAAGAAATAGAAGAAAATGAAATCCTTATAATCCATTTATTGGTACTCTTCCAAAATTTTCTTTTCTTTTCTTCCCCTTTCCACTTCCAGGAATCATCAAAATTTAGCTTAACCTATACCCATTGGGTTGGCTTTTTTACATATTTACTTAGATCTAAAATTCAGTAGATTGCAATGGTACCTGGTTACTTAACTGACATAAATTTTCTTATTTCCATGTAACAAAGAATGTTAATCTTTCAATTCTACCTGTCCTTTGAGAAAACACTAGCTCCAGCTTCTAAAAGCAGCTTTGCCATCATATATAGTCCTTCCGAAGCAGCTACATGAAGTGGGGTTCGATGGTCGTAGTCTTTGGAGTTTGGATCAATGCCATTGGACAAAATTCTTCTCAAAAGGTCACAATCCCCCTTTAGAACAGTTGAACAAAGAAAACCACCAGCATCATCCATGCTAAATTCAGCCCCTTCTTTAACAAGTAAAGATGCAACATGATCATGTCCATTCTTGATGGCTTCCAGTAAGGGCGTATTTCCAAATTTATCTAACCAAAAATAAACAATGAGACCTTTTACTATGACATGATTAACAGTCTAGCTTTACACTACTGCTACGGCAAGAAATTACCTTTGATGTTAATATCAACTCCCTCTTGAATAAGGAAACTTGCTATGTCTTCATAACCTCTTGACGCTGCAAGATGCTGCTCAGAATAAAGGCTCTTCTCAGAATTAAATATTGATTTCTTTTGCTCTGCTCTACCTTATAAAATAATAATAAAGAAGTTTTCCCCAATACTGGAGTAAATAAGGCACAACCAAAAAATTTATGGCAGTAAAGCCATGTAGAAGCAAAAGAGAGCATTTTAGAATCTCTAACATGAACTGAACCTATAATCATGACACGCTCTAGCATATGTGTCCTGATTACGAACTCATACTTTTAAGCTACGCCTCTGTAACTGAAGTACAATTCAGAAATAACAAGGACTATAGTCCAAACTTCCCATTTATGTCACTTGCGTCGCATCATGTCTTGCTAGTTTTTGCACTATCCACAGTTTTGTAATCATAATCATAACATGTAAGCCACAGAAGACATGCCAAGTGCCAACATAAGATAGCAATATTTCAATGATTTAGACATCATGTGGAAAATAAAGAAAATGGACTCAACACAATGATATTGATGTGTGTGTAATACAATGATATTGATGGGTGTACTTGTAATGGCAGAGCTACATGTATATATATTTAAAATCATCACTATATTCATACCAAAGGTGATCTGCCATCATAATCAGTTCTGTTCGGATCAGCTCCTGCTCGGACAAAGCCTTTTAGCTCATAAAGTTCTCCATGAAAAGCTGCATTATTCACCCTTAAAGCAAGTTCAGCTTCTTGTTTGCCAATGTGAAATGTAATGTCTGATTCCAGGTGCTTGTCTCGAAGACTGGATTCTTTTCCCTGCCAATTTGTATAGTTCAAGACATCTTTGATTAAACATATTTTAGTCCCTTTTCTATCAGTTAAGAATAACTTCAAATATATACATGGTATGCTGCAAAGAAAACAAAGCATAAAGCAGGGAATTAACTTGGACAAAAGACTGGAGCATTGTTACCTCTAAAATGTTGTTCACTATTTTACGCCCATCATAAAAATATATCTCAAGTATGTTTGAGAAAGATTGTTTGTCAATCCGTAAAATCCGGCATAATTCACAAACACGGACTGTGTATGGCTGAGGAATGTTACAAAGGATGGAAATTTCTCCAAATGAGCTGTTAGGTTGTAAAAGTGAGAGCGTCTCTTCTGATCCATCTTCACATGTTGCAACTGTCTCCTACACAAAGAAGAAAAATAAATGGCTATATTACATAACCTGCATATTTAGAATATAAAGAACTAACTCGAAAAGGTTCTTAGAAATGAAAAATAATTCATATAACAGTATTCCCATCTGAGTTTATCTAATAGCCTTTCTCATGAAAGGCATCTGATAAGCATTTTAGAGGAATTGAACAATTGTGACATTAGAAAGCATAGTTCAGCGGCATTAATTTTAATACTTGAATTTGGGTAGATAGAAACACGTCTGAGATAATTCAATCATAAGCAGAATAAACATGCAAGATGCTGGAATAGAATGATCATAGAAAATTGAGTCATACCAGCACACCATGACAAACAAAATAAAGTTGATCTACAACATTCCCTTGCTCCATAATTACTTCTCCTGGGAGGAAAAACTCTTCATGGAGCCTAATAACCTGTGACATCAAGAAAATTGTAAAAAAAAAAAAAAATGGGATGAGTATAGTAGATGGATTACCAGTCATTTAAAAAGCACAGTATATGGGAAACTCTTATCTGGAAAAAGCTAGAAGTTGTGCCACTTGATGACAAAGAAGGACGATTAACAATGGTTTTCATATGAACGAGGTAGGCCTAGGAACGGACCAGCACAAAAGAGCGACTTGTCAGCAATGGGAAGGCTCAGAAAGACATGGATTGAGACAATAGAAGAGGACGACCAACCCTCAGCTTAGGAAAGAATGTCTACTTGTACAGACAAGGAGGAAATGATTCATAAGGCCAGCCAGTCTATTTGGCATTAACTTTCGTAACTTTGAACTATTTATTAATACAATCCGTTTACCTATTTAATTGGATTCAGCTATGATAAAATGGGATGAGCCTAAACAAAAATTGCTCAAATCATATTCCCCTCTCTCATACACGTCCATACATAAGGCTCAAAAACAAATAAGAAGTAGAAGAAACCCAGTAAAACACACTTTTCAGTGCTAAGAATGCAATACTACAATCCCCAACCTGCATTGATAATTGCCAATGAAATCCATGATGGATTTGAACCAGATATAGTCATTAGAGCTTCAATTTTTTGTTGCTACCCTGTTGCACCTTCACTAAGTCTAAACTCTTTTATCACCTATCAAACGTAATGTCCAAGAAAAAGATATAACAAAAATGACTTACAATCTGATTGATAAATTCAGCAGAGCATCCTTTGAACAGGGGAACTTTTTCAATATATGGCATGTATAAATCTTGAGAAATCTGCAAAAGAGACAGCTCACAGTGAAAAGCTTGAAATTCTCAGATACCCCTTAAGGTAATCAGATGTTATCACCCATACAAATAGATATTGAAAATAGCAATTAATTTGGATGACAAGTATTATCTTAGGTGGAAGACACGACTATATTGTCCTCTTCTTTTGGGATAAATAACATTTGAATTTTTCTCTCTCTTTTTATGTTTTCTCATTTCTCTAGCATTTATTCATTTATACTGAAATTCAATAGCAATAAAACTTCCAAAACTGCCTTTGAGCCTTCTGGTCTTCTGGTGTTCTCTATGATAAAGGTAAAACTTTAGAACTTGAAGGGCTTCAGATACTTGAAGAGACTAATTGTAAAGCTTCTCCCATTTTTAGCTAGCATTCTCCACTGATCAAGGTGTATAGGTGGTGTCATATTTTGTTTCCAAGTCACTGGAGCTCTTCAACTCTTATCATATATAATGAGCATTTAGTTTTTGACTGTATGCTTGTCGTGCTGTTGTCTAATCATTCACTATTTTCTGGGGATTCAAGGATTCCAGGTATAGTATTGCATTTTGTTTAAAGATCTAATACAGGCTCATATACAGGTTGTACCTGCATGAGCAGAGGGGTTGTGCAGGTTTAAGTTGCTCAGGTTGATTTTTTTTGTTCCCTCTTAGCCTGAAATATTGCTTATCCATTTCCCTACTCCTTCCATCATGTTTATATTTTAGAACTATGTTGCCACCGAAAATTTTGAAAAAAATAAGTAAAAAAAAAAAAAAAAAAACAGAATACTCTTTTTAATATTATACCTTAGCACGAATGGAGATAGGAAGATCCTGGAGAACAGATGCTTCAGTGTAGCTACTCTCATATTGTAAGCGCACATGGCCTTTGATCTGGTTACGGATATCCCTTCCAAGTCTATTTCTATTCATAAACTTGATGAGGTCTGTCATTTTATCTCTGAATCTTTCTGTCTTTGATCCTTTGACAATTAGTGCTGTCATGTTACCAATTAGATAAGCACCAATAACCATGTCAAACGACACATATAACATTACAAATATCATTTCCCTCAAATTGACAGCATGTATATCTCCATACCCTGTGACACAAAAGACCACATTTATTAGGTCTTACAAAAGAGAAAAGAAAAGTAAAGCATGAAAAAAATCTCCAATTAAAAATAAAATAGAAAATCAACTGCAGTTCTTTGAGAAAAAGTGGCAAATATAAACTAGTTCTAAATGCTGCTAATTTCATTACAGAATTTCTGCATTTTCAATTGAAAGTAAAGCCAGCAATCTGAAGGACAGCAGTGTCATATTATCATCAGTATAATCTGGAATTGACATCCTTTTGAAATGGTTGGAAAAATGGAAAACATATTATTAAAAATGAAAGCAAATCAAAGAGGATCCAACAACTAAAACTTTCAAATGGAGGAAAGGAGAGAGACAGTATGGTGACAATAAAATATGTGCCTGGTGATATCTAGGAAGTGACAACTTTTAATTCCCCATTACTTGCATTTAATTTAAGAGGGTTTAAATAATTGATCAATAGCAGTATTATGCTCTATGGGATTGGATCATATCTTTGAATTTGTCAAAGCATGAAGTATGCAACTCTTAAACAATGAATCGAATCATTTGAGTTTGAAACAGCCTTGCCTTCATTGTGGAAAAGATGACCTAACCCTCTCCAATTCTCGTCATAGAAAACTTAAGGCATACGCAATGCTCATACTTATCAACAGAAATAGAATTAGAATAAAAAAGAAGATTTATTTTTGTAATTATACGTGGCAGCCAAACTACAGATCTCTTATATGTAAACCAAAGGTTTTTTTTTCTCTCTATCCAATTATCTCTCCCACCACAGAGATAACTTACATTGGTTCTACCAACAAATTCAACAGGTCTTTAAGTGTCAACATAGACATAATTTGCATTGGTTCTACCTACAATTGAATGCATCTTGAAGACAGTCAGACATGCAGGACATTTTAATATAAGCTAAACTGTCCCATTCAGAGTAATATCTACTAAATTATTATTAGAAATATGCCACGGACTTTGACTGCAATTAGATACAGAAAAATTTTCTTTATCTATCATGCAGGGGCAGAATGTTTTCCAATAAGGTGGTTGATTTATACAATGTTACATCCTTTCACATTTCCTGATTGTTTTAAGGCCAATATATACGCTTATGAGATGATAAAGGTTACTTTAGATCAGAAAAATGCATTGTTTAATATTGTCTTGAACACCATGAAACAGAAGGAACTTACCAACAGTGGCCATAGTGACAACAGCGAAATATAAAGATGTGATGTATCGCTTCCAGATATCAACTTCTCTGAAATGTGAGTAACTGTAATCACCCATCTTTAAGCTTCCAATCCAAGTGTAACCCTCTTCAGCGGGTGGCAAAGTTGTAGCCAAATAGTAAAAGATGCAGGCTGCGGTGTGTGTGCAATAGAGTTCTACGGCAGTAAGCTTTATAATCCTGGTAAAAAGGTAATTGATCCGTATATCCTTTTCCATTGTTTGGAAAAAGTCAGTAACTTTGCGCACTCGGTTTAGCCTAATCCACAAAAGATACCTCACTTCTTCTTTATGTCCACATGCCTGTTAAATATATTTAAACTTCAGATATTCAACACGTTGAATGTGATCAGACTTAGCTTTGATAGTTGAAGCAATTTAGTTTGTTGAACTAATTGAATTAGTCGTGTACTAGTAGGCACAGTTATAAACATGGTTCTTGTTTACTTGTACAAGCAAAATCAAGTAATGTACACCTCGCTAGTCGGTCTAAATGTCAGTTTTAAAGCATGGTATCTAATATTGTCTTCCATTCTTGTTTTTTTGGCTCTCACCACCCAACACAACACACATACAAAGGTAAGCATAAGATTGAACCAGAGAAAGAAATGAATACCTTATAGATCAGGTCCCAAGGCATGCAAGCAAGTAAATCAAGGACGAAATGAGATTTCAAGTACCTGTAACGAGAAAAGCAAAATCACTGGATAATTAACTGTGTCTAAAACAAATGGAGTAATAAAGGAAAATGCATTAGAACCAGACTTATATTGACTTATGCAGTGAAGATTAGTGAAGCTCACTGAAACATTATTCTATTTGGAAGCAAGAATGGAGCAAAATATGGATATGAGAGTTATCAACAAGATGAGCAAGCACCAGTCCACCGTCAAGGATGAGGGACCATTAGATGTGAGAAGACAAACATACCCATCGATGCATCCATAAGAAAAACTCTAGGCAAGAAAGGTGCATTTTTCCAATTCCTATCGTATAAAATTTACTTGATCCTGAGAGTGAAAAAGCATGCTTGTGAAGCATTCAATAATTTCTCAAGCAACAAAATAATCGAGTGACAAAGTTTATTTAATGCAATAAGTGCAGTACACATGATCCCTAGAACTGAAACATGTTCAGACCCTACAACTAAAACCTATAGCGATGAGTTCACTATGCATGAAATTAACCAATCACATTAGCAATGGGATGCAACTAAGAGTGTATTCGGTAAATTTTATGGAATTCATCTGTAAATTCAAATATAGTGTGTTTGGTTTAAATAAAAAGTTTGTTGAATTCATTCACAACTCCAACTTTTTAAATTTGTGAAATTGCTCATAATTAGACCAAACTCTAATAAAATTATTAGAATTTTCAAATAAATTTTATGATTTTAAGTGTATTTTTCATAAGACTAAAATGCCTTGTGTATCATTTTTTTTTTTTTGAAACTTCACTATGGATATTTTTTTGGCCAAACAACATATCATTTGAATTTCAAATTGCTTTTGTCATGCTAATATGAAATTCATTTAAAATAAATTTCATAAAACATTCAATTTAAACTAAACACACTATATTCCAACAAAAAAAAATATATATATATATATATATTAATAAAAATTTATTTGTGAAAGTTTAAAATTCATTTGAAATGAAATGAAATTTTTAGTGGAATTTAATCGAACTGTGTAAAGGGAAACAAATATCCCAGCAATTTCCAATGAAAGGAAAGCAGTTTACCGAAGAGCAATAGGAGTGCGTTTATAGACCATACGGTAGGTCCCGCTGTCTCTGTAGGCAATGAAGAATTGTAAAATGATATCAAAAAGGAAAGCTATCTGTCCAATGATGTCCAGAATGAAAAGGTTCTCAGGTAATCCTCTAAAGAAACCAAACTCCATAGGCGTAAAGAAGGATGAGTACACTGCCCATAACAATATGAATTTTGTCCATGCCTTGTACCATCTGCATTATTTGACCAGGAGTTTCTCATCTCAGCTGGCTACTTATAACAACAAGTAACTTAAATCAACATGTCAATAATCATTAGTTACATGCCTTGATGATGGTGCATCCCCTACCCATCAAAAAGGTATAAATTGTCATTGGGTTAAGACATAATTAGCATCACCTGCGGCTTATATGAAAAAGTTGAGGAACATAAAGGGGTTGTTTACTTGTGGAAAACTAGAGTTGTTTTCAAGAAAATTTTTTTTTTGAAAATAAAAATTAAGGAGCTATTTACTTGTAGAGAATTGTTTTCTGTTTTCTAACTTTAGTTTTCTTAGAAAATTAGGGTGTGTTTACTTTCAGAGAATTATTTTCTGTTTTCATTTTTCAATTTTCATAGAAAATTTGTAAAACATGTTTACTTGTTAGAAATAAAAACACGGAGTTTTCAGTTTCAAATGAAAACACGGAGTTTTTACTTTATAATTTTAATAAAAAAAATTAAAAAACAATAAAAACTTGTTTCCCACTTTTTTTTTAAAATTAAAAAAAAAAAGTGAAAACACTTTTCAAGTGAGATTTTTATGAAAATACCCAAAATAAACACAAATTTCTATTTTCTATTTTCATTTTGAAAATTTTTCTAGAAGACTGGAGTAGTTTTCTCAATTACACTCTAGAGTTTTCATTTTCTATAGAAAACTATAGAAAATATAGAATTTTGTGTTAATTTGTTGAAATTAAAAACATGTTTTCCAATTTATAACAAAATAATGTTATCATATATTATAATAAATAACGATATATAAGAGATATAAATAGATATATAAAAAGAGTTTACAATTATATATATATATTTATATATAGAGAGAGAGAGAGAGTTACGTTTTATTTTTTTTTTTAGCAAAAGTTACATTTTAAGTTGAAAAATATAAATTAGTAGATTAAAACTAAAAAATAGGACAAAATTAGAAAAAATAGAGTAAAACATCTAAAACATAGGAAAAAATTATATAGTAACATTAGATAAAGGTTTTAGTAGAAATAAATTGTTAAAAAATCCTATAAAATAGGAGAAAATGCATTAGTGGGATTCGAAAGGTGGTATAATAAAATCTTCCGTGTTTTCTAATTAGAAAACACATTTATTTTTAAAGAGGAAAACAACGAAAAACATTTTAAATTAAATCTCCAAATCCCTTTTAAATTTTAGAAAACATAGAAAACTATTTTCTTTAGAAAATTTTAAAAAACTATATGATATGAACAACAAACTCTAATTTTCATTTTCAAAAGAAAATTTTTCTAGAAAACAACTCTAGTTTTCCATAAGTAAACATCAAAGTTTGTTGTTCATATCATATAGTTTTCTAAAATTTTCTAAAGAAAATAGTTTTCTATGTTTTCTAAATTTAAAAGGGATTTGGAGACTTAATTTAAAATGTTTTCCGTTGTTTTCCTCTTTAAAAATAAATGTGTTTTCTAGATAGAAAACACGAAAGATTTTATTATACCACCTTTCGAATCCCACTAATGCACTTTCTCCTATTTTATAAGATTTTTTAACAATTTATTTCTACTAAACCTTTAACTAATTTTACTACATAATTTTTTTCCTATGTTTTAGATGTTTTACCCTATTTTTTCTAATTTTGTCCTATTTTTTAGTTTTAATCTAGTAATTTATATTTTTCAACTTAAAACGTAACTATATATATATAAAATTGTAAACTCTTTTTATATATCTATATATATCTCTTATATATCTTTATTTATTATAATCTATGATAATATTATTTTGTTATAAATTGGAAAACATCTTTTTAAGTTCAACAAATGAATACAAAATTCTGTATTTTTTATAGTTTTCTATAGAAACTAATTTTATAAGAAAACTAAAGTTAGAAAACAGAAAACAATAATCAGGCCTTAACTTTCCTTATTAGCAATGTATCTCAACATATAGATTAGGCCTATTCCTCAATAGAATCTTCAAAACAACTTGATTAAATATAATACACCAAAACCAATTTTTGGCATAAAATCAGTACCTCAACGGCTTTAGTCGACAGCCCTTTACAAGATTATCATAAAAGAAAGGATATCACATAGAGTTCATAATTCAAAATCTCATAAAATGACATGAAATTGAATACAGTATTTTTAAATTTGTCCTCCTTTATCACTGATTGATGGATGAGCCACTGAAAACCAATTGAAGTTGATCCAATTTTCTACATCCTAAAACCCATTAAACTTCAAGTGATTGCAAACCTCATGTTAATTTAGACAATTTTCTAATGTAGGAAAAGGAAACATAAATCGACACCAGACGGGTGGCACAGTGTTCAAATAAAACATAAGCAAGTGGGTTGCCTACCACTTTCAAACAGCTTCATTTACGTGATCAGCATTTTGGACCTCAATAATTTTCTGGTCGATGAACCAAATAAATTTTAAGAAATTATTACAAAATTGAACTTCTTGTTCATTTTCTAATTTTTATGATCAAATTATTACAAAATTATATATAAAAAAGGATAATTTTAGATTAAAAATAGTTTGAAGATGGAAATTTCATGTGATATATATGCTCCAAAGTCATCATAATTTTCTTTTTTCCTAAAGAAAATTAATTTGAAAAAAAAAAAGCATGTTCTTAATAGTTTTTATGTTCCCTTGTTTGTTAACGTTTCACATTTCTATCACAACTATGTCTATATTTAATTGACAAATCTATCACAAGGATCTTATGTGACTCCAGTTTTCCAAAATTGATGACATCTGAGATAATCCTTTACAAAACTCTTTAGAGAAAAAAAAAAAAAAAAAAATCAATCACTGTCTTCTATTACGTACAATTATTCAACTCGACAGCTGGGTATTTGCTTGCTAGCAAAGTGATCTGTAATTGAGTTTAAAAAACCTAACCAATTGGAAGATTTTTATGAATATTTACTTAATTAAAATGTCTTAAATATTTTATATATATATGAAATCACACTCATATGCAATATGAGAAACTTTAAGCTTGTATATCCGAGTTAATTAATGTTAGCAAAAAAAAAAAAAAATTATTTTTAAAACTTGAGTAATTTATAAGAAAAATCACTAACAGCTCCATGTTTATAGTTCTCAAATTTTAGCTCATTAACTTAATAATTAATAAAGGAAAAATACATATCTTGTCCCCTATACTTTAACTTTTTTTTACATTGCCCCCTTTACAAAAAAATCGACACATTGCAACCCTATACTTTTATTTACCGGAACATTGAACCCTTATTAAACAGGAAGAGATAACAGCTGTTAAAAAATATCCAGTTTGGTTCTTATAATTTTAAAATATTTATTTTTAATCCTTCTGATTTTTATTTTTAACAAATAAATTCATACAATTGCTCAAATAATTCAATTAAATTTAATAAAAAATTTAAAAATTATATTTTTTTTTATTTAATTGAGATGTATGTCATCTATTTCTAATTAGATTTATAATATTAAAAAATATATAATTATAACAAATAAAATATATTTTAATTGTTCATTGAATATTTATATAATTAATACACAAATATGGCAAAAATAATACATGATAATTTAATTAATAAAAAAGGCACATAAGCTATTAATAAATAAAATACTAGTGAAAATTCATAATATTTTTCAAAATATTGTCACACAATTATTTTTCTTACAATTAATACTCAATAAATTAATAATTCTATTAATTAATATTTTTAAAGAATAAAAATTTTAATTTACTATAATATTATCTTTAAACTTATAAATTTATATTTTGCCATATTTGAAAAAACATAATAGACCTTACTCATATTTGAATAATATACAAATTATAGTTAATTAATTACTATTTATATTAAAACTGTTTTAAAATTTTTTTAAAAATAGATATACAATTACAATTATAAATTATATAAACTACTTTTTGAACTATAATTATAAATATATTTATATAAATATGATAAAATATATATAGTTAATATGATTTATTATATTTCATTTATTAAATATCTCATACATTTTAGTTAACATCTTTTTTATATATTATTTTTCATTCATATTTTTTAATTTTATAAATATTCACTAAACAATTAATATATATATATATATATATATAAACTTATTAGAAATAAATGACCTACATTTTAATTAGATAAAAAAATTAAAAATATACATAATATTTAAAATTTAAAATTAATTTAATTGGATTATTTTAGCAATTATATGGATTTATTTGTTAAAAATAAAAATTATAAGCATTAAAAAGAAATATTTTAAAATTACAAGGACCAAAATGGATATTTTTTAACCGCAGTTTTCTCTCAAGGGGCAAATGTGTTGGTAAATAAAAGTATAGGGTTGTAATGTGCTGGTTTTTTTGTACATGGGGGTAATGTAAAAAAAAGATAAAGCACAGGGAGCAAAGTATGTATTTCTCCTTATATATATATATCACCATATACATATGTTGAGGTTTTGCATCTTTATTAATAAAAAATAATTAATTTATTAATCTTTAATATAATTGATAATTAATAAATTATATTATTGTTGGATGAATTTGTTAAAAAAATATAAATACAGGTGTAATGTAATAAATATATAAATATTATAAAATGAGATATAAAAAAATATGTAAAAAATTGTTTTGGTATAAAAAATGGTGCAATATGTTAGAAGAAAATTACTGGTTGAAAATGACTTAAGTTTTTTTTTTTTCATGGATGTTGGAGAGCGTTTTATAGACATAAATAATGAATAAAAATCAGTGCTTTTTTTTTAGGTCGTTTAATATATTTACTTAACGGAAAAGGTAGATGTCTCTGCCCGAGACATCTACAGTATGTCTCGGGCAGGGCAAATTATAAATTTGCCCCCCCTGTTCCAAGGGAAAAAAATTTTTTTTGAGGGGCAAAAAGGTAATTTTACATGTAAAATTACATTTTAACCTCCCAATTATACTGCCCCTGTAAAATGGGGGGGGCCAAACTGGTAATTTTTCCGGTCCGAGACAATCTCGGACCGAGATATGTATCACTGGCCTAAAATTAATTAATTTCCATGGATGTTAGGGTTAAACTCAAAAAAGATAATTTTCTATTTTTACTAAATTGTGAATTTTTGTATTTTTTATTTTTTACAGTGAAAACCTGTTACCCTTTCAACAAGAGAAAATGGTGGGGAGACGTTCCTTAAGGGCAACTCCAAGTCTCCAACCATACACTATTTTGGTGTGGAAATTTTTTTGTTTTTTTCTCCAATTAAGACTCATTTTCCACACTAAAATGGGTGTACTGAATAGTAGCTACCCAAATATGGGTAGCCATTATTTATGAAACCCATTTTGGGTTTTTTTTTAATATATTCAAAACTTATTAAATCATTCAATTTAGTTCAACAATTTATTGTATATGCATACTTTTTAAAATAATTTAGTTCAAAATATTATTTTATTTATAATATTTTCTTAAATGAATTTAAAATATACCTAAATAAAAATATATTTTTAAAAATATATAAAATATTTAATAAAATTAAATAATTTAACATTAAAAATAATATTATTGAAATATGTATTAATATTGTGAAAATTGTACTCTTTTATTATTGATCTTTGAATGTAACATTTAATTTTTATTTTTTATATATAATTTTATTTTTAATTAATATATAAGTAGTGAATATGATGTATAATTAAAAATGATTAATTACTAATTTTTATATAATTGATAAATAATTTTTTTTTTCAAAACTTAGAATATTATTGATAAATAATAAAATATATTATTGTTGGATAAATTTATTTAAAATAATATAAATATGGGTATAATGTGATAAATACATTAATATTATAAAATAAGATATAAAAAAATATATATATATATAAAGTATTTCTTTTGGTATTAAAAATGATTTAATGAATTGAAAAAAAAAATTATAAAAATTGTATTTTGATGTAAAATTATATGCATTTTGGTGTTTATTGTTGAAGATGGGATGAGTCGGGTGGGTTGCGTGCAAATAGAAGAAAAATAAAGGGTTAAATAGGGGACTAGACTCTAGAGGAGGAATCCTGTGAAATGAACGGAACGTGAAATTAGGTACTCAAATTAAAAAGGACCCCGCCTCTGAATTTAATTTCAAGGACTAAAATCGCTGCATGTGGCCTTTTCTGTGTTAATTTTTTCACCTAACTAATTATGTACATGTTTGTCCATAGAGCGACAGTCCATGTACCCTTCATTATTAGGCAAAGAAAAATGAGGGTTTGGGTCTTATTAGCTCTTCTTATTGGATGATTTTTAATTAGTTAAAAATTTTACTTTCTAATTATAATTATTTCATTTTTGGATATTAAAAATATTTATAAACTTTGAATTCATTATAATGGCAATTCTTTATAAATTTAACTATTTATTAAGGTAAATTTGATTTTTTATAATTAAAATTAAGTACTACATCAACCTTTTTCATTAAATTTTTCAAAGTTAGTGAATGTGTTAGAATTATTAAAGACAAAAAAGGAAAAAGTTGCCGAATACATTCGTGCTTCAGGGGTGTTCATCGGTTCAGATCGGTTAGGTCGGTTGGAAAATATGTCAAACTGATCGGTTTGAATATATATGTAAGATGAAGTCAAACCGAAATCCGAAAAGGAAAAAAAATCGAAAAAGATCGGTTCGGAAATTCAGTTTGGGCTCTGTTTGAGATGGGCCACAGAATTTTGGGTCAATAGATGAAAACTGTATAATTTTTCATTAATATATATGGGCTTTACCCATGATTACAAAATTTACAATATAAAATTAAGTTGTTAAGTCCAAAAACAACATAATTAAAGGCCTATACAAAAAATGGGCCATTAGTGGACTGGCCTATACAAAAAAAAAAAAGTAAGTGGACTGGCCTAAATATTACAAAATATAGTAAGTGGACCGGCCTATACAAAAAATAGGTCAGATCAATAAATTATACTAAGTACAAAAATAATCAAAGTCTGGTCTGGACGCAAAAAAAGCCAGGGCTAGGATGCCAGCAAGCATTAACCTGCATAATCAAATATGACATAGAAGAAAATGTCAAGTTGTCAAATGATAAACAGAACAAAATAAAGAAATGAAATTGAAATTAAAAAACAGAGGCTCAGGATGCTAAAGTTTCATATCAAGTTAAGAATACACAACATAATTTCTAGCAGCAAGCAACAACTAGTTATGCTGTAAATTGCCACACATAGAAACTAAGAATGCATTCTCATAAAACTCATAGCAAAAGTAGGGTGGAAGCATCATCATTGCCAATAAAAAAAATTAACACAAGTACTAGAAGAGGCTCAAGCTAGCAAACATTTTAATCACATCAAGAATGCAACTACATTTCTGATAGCTATAAAAGAGCAAAGCCACCATATAAACTTAAGCAAGCATTCTGTCAAGTTTTATTATGTAATGGTGGAAGCTTCATCATCGCCTCATAGTTTTACCCTGCAACAACAACACTGGCACCTCAGGTTGGTCACAGATCAAAAGCATTGCAACACAAGCAAGAGGCACATCAGGTTGATCACAAGAGCAAAGGCACAACAACACAAGCAATCAGGCATGAAATCAGTAACAAGCAATAATTAGAGGCACCAAATTAATTGAAACAAGTGGACAAATAAGTATTAGAGATTGAAAACTAGTAAGCTCAACTACTGGGCAAATGAAGGGCCACTGCCCACCTCGTCTAAATCTGGGAAGAAGAAAAGAGAGTGACAATTAGAATGGGAAACCATTCAGTTCTAAAGAAAAAAAGGAAAAAAGAAATATCAAATAAGAGAGAGCAGGTATAACCTTTCTCAATTTCTTCCAATTCTTCAATGGAGACTGGCTGCATATGAATCCTCAGCCAATCCTGAGTGCAGATCAAGGCCTCAACAATTTTGGGAGTCAATGAACTCCTGAATGCATCAAGAACACGGCCACCAGTTGAAAAAGCAGACTCAGAAGCCACAGTAGAAACTGGAACTACCAAGATATCTCTAGCCATGCGAGACAATATTGGGAACCTTTCAGAGTTAAGCTTCCACCATCTGAGGATATCAAATTTACCCTCATCCTCCACAATGTCCTCAATAAAATAAATATCAAGCTCTATTTTTTTGCTCCCAATACCTCCAGATTCTAATTTATGCTTCTTAAATCTTGCTTTAATTAAAGACATTGTTGTGCCAGGCATATAACTTTCACCCTCAGGAATTGGTTGGCTAGATTGGCTCCCAATAGAATCAGATGCAGAAGAAAAACCATGCAAACTTAAATACTTATCAAACAGAGTTGATAGCTCAGCCTTTGAGGTTTATAAACATTATATTTCCCAACAAATCACCATACATTTGATTCACAGAAAACTCAATAAATTCCAATTTGTATCTAGGATCTAGAATAGATGCAAAAAAAAAGCAAAGAGTTCATTTTCTCGGGATCCCCCTAATACTTATTAAATTTGGCCTTCATACTCATTCTCATGTTTATAACAGATATATCAGTTGAAGATTTCATCTCAGTCAACATGCAACTCAAATTAAAAATTTCAGAAAAAAAAGTATTAGCAGTGACAAACTGAGAACCAAAAATTCTCATTGTAATATCATAAAAGATCTGAAGTATATCAACCATTTGACGCACGCACTGCCAATTAAGGAAGTCAGGAATATCATCATCTAAGTCTGATCTAAATGCAGTTTCAATCTCTTCATACTTTTGAAATGATTTTTCATATAAACAAGCAGTTTTTAACATTGTGTATGTGGAATTCCACCTAGTAGGCACATCAAGTGACAACGAAGACTTATTGTCAATACCAAGCAAGTCACACACTTCCCTAAACTTGTTTAACCTGGCAGGTGAATTCCTCATGTACCTAACAGCCTCCCTAACCTTTTTCACGCTAACATTTACCTCTTTCAAACCATCATTAACAATCAAATTAAGTACATGTGCAATGTATCTCATATGTAAAAATTTTAACAGAACTGAAGATGCACCCTAATACATTTTTTTTTTTCATAAACCCAACAGCAACATCATTAGAGGATGTATTATCTACAGTTACTGAAAACACATTTTTTATTCCCCAGTCAAGCAGACAATTCTCTAATGCTTTTGTAATTTGTTCACCCTTATGAGATGTAACAGGCACAAATGATATAATCTTTTTTTGTAAATTCCATCCATCATTAACAAAATGAGCAGTCATACACATGTAATTAATTCTTTGGATAGATGTCCAACAATCAGTTGTAATGCTGATTCTTTGGCAGTGTGACCTAACAAAAGCTTTAAGTTTCAACCTTTCTGACACAAAAAACTTGTAACAGTCTCTATTTAATGTCATCCTAGAAGGTATCGTAAATAAATGATATACAACATTCATAAATTTTTGGAACCCAATCCCTTCTACAAACCTAAATGGCAATTCATCAAAAATAATCATATGTGAAAGTGTATGTTTCACTGACTCCTGATTAAATTTTCAAGTGCCTATTACACCAACTTATGACACATCATGTTGTGCCAGGCATATACCTTTCACCCTCAAGAATTGGTTGGCTAGATTGGCTCCCAACAGAATCAGATGCAGAAGAAGAACCATGCAAACTTAAATACTTATCAAACATAGTTGATAGCTCAGCCTTGAGGTTTATAATCATTATGTTTCCCAATCAATCACCATACATTTAATTCACAAAAAACTCAATAAATTCCAATTTGTATCTAGGATCCAGAATATATGCAAAAAAAAAAGCAAAGAGCTCATTTTCTCGGGATCCCCCCAATACTTATCAAATTTGGCCTTCATACTCATTCCCATATTCATAATAGATATATCAGTTGAAGATTGCATCTCAGTCAACATGCAACTCAAATCAGAAATTTCAGAAAAAAAAGTATTAGCAGTGACAAACTGAGAACCAGAAATTCTCATTGTAATATCATAAAAGATCTGAAGCATATCAACCATTTGACGCACACACTGCCAATCAAGGAAGTCAGGTATATCATCACCCAAGTCTGATCTA
>CATIWO010629628.1:0-12523 GCA_949673435.1 Macaranga tanarius
ACTTCAAGGATTGATCCAATCTTCATCCAAATGCATCCTACAAAACAAAACACAAAAGAAATTATCTAAAAACAAATAAATCCTACTAATTAAGACAAAACAACTAAACTAACTAAATTAACTAAAAACTAACTAACTAATACAACTAATAAGCCTAAGATGCTATAAAATAGAGTGCTTCAAACATGTGTTTTTCACACTCATCACTAACATCTTCTAACTCTACTAATAATCTAACCTTTACTTTTCAAGTATTTTTATTTATTACTTATTATGATCTTAATCTCAATTATATATATGTATATACGATATATTACTACTGCATATGCTATTTGTATATGTATATATTATTACTATATATGCTACCTATATATATGTATATATACTATATATTGTATGTCAGTATGTGTGTGTGTGTGTGTGTGCATATATATATATATATACACACACATATATGTTCATTACCATGCTTAGTTACAAATTCTTGATTTTAACTATGTATTCTTATCAAATAATAAGATATGTGCGATTCTTGTAAAACCATTTTGAAGCTTGCCATTTATTTCTTTGATTTTAATGATATTAGTAACTTGAATAAAGAAGCAATAACTTATTGAATCAAATCAATCCATTTGAGGAACAAAATATAATTTCAAAAGCTAAAATAATGAGTGATAAACTCATATTTGTAGCATATTTTGAGTCAATATTTAATGGATTTTATGTATTATTATATACAAATTTAATTAATTTTGGTAAAAATTCATTTAATTATGGTTTATTTATGTTATTATTGTTGGGTTTTGGGTCAGTCACGCAGTGGAAAAATAAAAATTTAACACCCAAAACCCAGTCCAAGATCCATATAGTTCAGATTAAATTAATATGAAACCGAGTCTAGAATCTTACCAAGACGAGTACAAAGGCAACAGGAAGGAAGAGAGGAGGTTTACTCTGGTGACACCTGACCTCAAGCTTTTCATTTTCTTCTATCGGAATACAGATACAACTAAAGAGCAACATCCTCTACCGGTATCCACACAAATAGTATAGCCAAAATGATATAGTGTGCTAGCACCTTCCTCTCTATTTTTCTCTCTGTGTATTTCTTTCTTAAAGAACATAGTTTTTTGAATAATGATGTGCAAAGACTACTCAACCCTATATATGTGATATATATATATATATATATCCACATCAATTAGGGTTTTAGTAGTCTTTCTATAATACCAAAACTCCTTTTGGTTTATCCCTATCTATAAGAGATTTAATTCCAATTTATAATTTAATTATGATAACATTTACCATAAATAAATTATAAATATATACACATAATAGAGAAAAATATCTTATTAGGCTAATAAGCCCAATATCCGTTTTGGGCCTGTTCTATGTTTATGACCCTGTAAGTTCACACAACATTGGCAATGGGCCTCCAATCCTATTGGTAGTCTATAAGTCATAAGTGGCCTCTAGCAAGATATTATAACTACCCAAGTCATGTGAAGGTCAGTAATCCAACACAACCTATTTAACAACAATATTACAGTCCTTTTGTCACATGATATCTTTGATTGAATATAAGGTATGGTTAATGTCATCCTTAATTATTCAATCATATTATTTCTTGATCTTAATTAGACTGAAATTGATAACTCCTTGTCAACTACTTTCAAGCATGGCCATGCATTTATATTCAGTCTAATTTATCGAGGGGCCCGTAGATATTCTCCTCATGATTAGTGAGGGACTATTTCCTTCTTGATCACACATACTCCTCACATGATTCATTTTATATCCAACCACAAACTATTATATCATCATGTTAAAGATAACATTAGAATGTGTCAAAATATAAAACTCAACATGCAGGACTCTATGATAATCTCAGGTCATAGGACTACAATAACATCATTGTAATAAGAATAACTTATGACAATTATCCATGTAGTATTCTCATAGTGGGTTATCCAGTACATCCTATGTACCTATGACTTGACTTTATATCTCGTATACATGATCATTAGTCAACCTCATACTAGTCTTCATTCATTACTTTCCATAATAATGACGGACTATGATTTAGAATATAACTCATTTATCATCTAAGAGTTGCACTATCAAGTCACACACTTGATAATTTCAGACATAATTAAACATTCATGGAATTTAACAAAGTCAATATGATAAAATGCCTATTTATTATTATAATGTAAAAATGACAAAGTCATAATGTGGTTATAATACAATTGGCCTAGGGCACATCACTAACAATTATGCATTTATTAATGATATAGGTTTGGTTTTAATATTTAATTTGGACTTAATTGCATAATCTACTTAGGTATAGTATTAGTTTTCTTTAGAATTTATGAATTAGATTTCTAATTTGAATTTGATTATTACTCAGTGAATTTTAGTTGCATATGATGTCTTTTTTCATGTTTTGTAATGTTTAAATATATGGAAGTTTATTTAGCATTAAAGAGTGTGCTTCAAACGAATTAAAATCAAACAAGGATTAGAAGCTGCGAAGATGACACCGTCGTGCCAAAACTATAAACTAAAATAGGGAGCTTTTTACTGAGGATGACATAGTCGTATCAGTAATTGACATAGTCATGCAAAAGATCACAAAAGCATAATTGAAGTTGTTACACAACCATGTTAT
This sequence comes from Macaranga tanarius, assembly GCA_949673435.1. NCBI lineage: Eukaryota > Viridiplantae > Streptophyta > Magnoliopsida > Malpighiales > Euphorbiaceae > Macaranga > Macaranga tanarius. The sequence continues at coordinate 2,672 of CATIWO010629628.1, forward strand.
ATATGGCACAGTTGTGCGACAAGTTCCTAAGAGCAAGGTGAAATTGAAGCAAAATAGCATAGTTGTGTTTAACTAGGCACAACCATGTTAATATGGACAGAAACGAATTTGTATAAGTAACACCAGCATGCGTAAGGCGACACAGTCAAGTCACAAAGTAGAGTTCAATAAGGATTCAATCTTTTCGAGGCTAATCTAAATCAAACTTCTACAAGGGGTCACTACCATTATATAGAGGGACCTTGGGACATGGAATATAGCATCTACAACATATTCATTCATCATTCTTCATACTTTTGCATTCAAGAATCATAAAAATAAGTCATTCATTGAAGTGCACAACCATTGCTCGTAAAATTCAAGCATTCAAGGCCTTCAAGTCAAGATTAGAGGGTATCTCTTTTTCTTCTTCTAATTTCTTTGGGTTGATTGCAAAAACATGAGTTGTGTTCTTGTAATCATAACATTATTAGGCTAGATTTTTACTATATACTAGGATTAATCTAAGTAGCTTAGGGAATTTATTGATAACTACTTTTTGCTTTAAAGTAAGTTGACTTCGTGTATATGATTAATCATGTTTTGTTATTTTATTTAATTATATTCAATGATTGGTTATGATTAAAGTATATTGGAACTGAGAAGTGATGCATGCTTTATGCTTATTATTTATATTAAATAATTAAATAAGTATTCTGAGACTGGGAGGTGATTAATTCTTAGGATGTATATTAAAACCTATTAATGTTAATTAAGTTATGAGACCTTTTAATTGTTAATATTGCACGATTCATCATTAAGCTTAAGTTTAGTTAAGAATTTGTTATGTTTTACTTAATGAGGTGCGAGTCCATAAGTTATAGCTAATAATTGAATTAATTGAACTGATTATAATTGCTTGAGAAAGAGTTATAAGGACATTAGTTAATGAGTATCATATACATAATTCAATTTTGGTTAAGGTAAGATGTTTATATGTTAATACTTAAACTAAGTGAAAGGTGATATTCTAGTATATGAATTCATCAGACTATTTGGTTAATTTGTTTATTGCTTACATTATTTAATTTTTGTTTAAGCATTAAGTTAATTTAAGATTTTAGTTTTTTATGAATTAGGATTTAGTTTCAGTTTTAATTACAATTCAACTTAATTTTATTTGTTTAGATAAATAATTAACTAAGTGAATTAGTACTCAGCAACTAGTCCTCATGGGAACAATACTCTACTTATCATTTCCTATGACAAGTTAAGGGCATTTGCATATTTATGTTACTAATTTTCAATTAGTAATTCAACTTTTATTATTTTTTGTTTTGCTTATAATATCATAATAATTTCATGTATTATTGAATCCAATTAGTTCATTTTAAGTTCAAGCATCCTTGTTTGATACTTAAAGAGAACTAAAATGAAGATCTCCTTTAATAATTCATAAAATTATTATTTTTAAAGACTAATTGTCTAATTCTGTGAATGGTTTGCCATTTTGCATTCTTTTGGTTTCTTTCATGTCAAAAATTCTTTTAAAATATTTCTTTTTTATTACTTTTATTCTTTCATGTATTTTAAACTTTCCTTTCCTTTCCTTTTTTTTTTCAAAATAAGATGCATTTTAACTTATATTAATAAATAACTAAAAGTCACATCAAATTCCCCATTTGCAAACCCAAGCAAAAAAGTTACATTTTTGCATTTTTGCATGATATTTGTATAGTTATACATTATAAATCTTTCATGTTTGTATGTTTATTTTTCACATTTACTTTGTATAGTTATAAGAAGTTAAGTTGTATCATCACACGCAAATTTTGAATTAGGTTAGATAATAACATATTAAGTTTGATATTTCAACTAAGTGAAAATAGAAGCTTTAGTGCATTTCTTTATTATTGACGATTTTCTTCAGATGATTCAAATTTATTTTAAATTGTTTAATTTTTTCAAATTTAATTTAGGATAAGTTAGGTTTGCTTGATTTAATTTTACTTTTCATAAATTTTTTTAATTCATTCAAACAAGTAATTAATTCTTTCTCATGGAATCAACATTTGTACTTAAATACACTATATTAGTTACACAATTTGTATACTTAAGGTTCATACCAAGTTTTTAACGTCGTTATAGGGGAACTTGTTAATATAGTAGTAACTTAAAATTATTTGATTCAAATATTTTATTTTTTATTTGCTTTCATTTTATATTTTTATTTTAGATACTTTTATTTTTCTTTTATTTTTTTAGTTCATGCACCGTTCTCAAAGTTTTGAACATCATTGTGAGAATTTTAATATGTTTGATATAAGATAGAGAAAATCTTTTGAAAATAAAGACATGAGAAAAGAGCAAAAACGAATTATGGAAATGAGCATAATGAAGATAATAAAAGAGAAAAGGGGCAAAACATTCAAACTTCAGTTTAAGTGCAAAACCCTCTTGTATGGCACCTTATTACTAATCGAATAATGAAGGAATAGATCAATCCTAACATGCAACAAGACCAATCTCCTAGTGTTCCATCGATAATAGTGGTAAATAATTTCAAGATTTAACCATCCATGATCCAAATGATTCAAAATTCATAATTTAACGATTACCTTCAAAAGATCCAATTATACATATGCCGAGGTTCATAGAATATTGTTTTACATTCTGAATGAATGGAATTCCTTCGAAGGCTATTCATTTGCTCTTATATCCTTTCTCACTTAGTGATCAAGCATAATGATGATTTAATGGGCTACCTCCTAATTCAATTAGGACTTAGCAAGAGATATACACCATCATCTTTAATAAGTACTTGACATCCATAATTAAATACACTATATTACTTACACGATCTATATACTTTCACTTCCTAGCACCCAAATATCCATTCATGAATGTATACATTGCACATGTAGTGGCATTATTTATAAAACCTCTATATCATACAATAGAAACTCATCTTATTGAGGTCTCCATAATTTATACAAATCCTTGCCCTACCATTCTTCTTTGACACCAGTACAACATTTTCCAACAAATAGAGATAATCCACTACTTATAAAAATTTGGCTTTGATTTGCAATGTCTTCTTTCACCAATTAGGTCCACTTCAGCCTTAATATCTGATGGTATCCACAAGTGCGCAAATCGTTCAAGTAATATAGTATATTTAAATATAGATGTTGATTCCACAGAGAAGTATATAATCCACTTGGTTAATTACTTATTTAAAAAAACAACTAAAGATATAAATAATAAAACAAAATTAAACTAAACCTAACTTAACCGAAATTAAACTTAAAAAAATAAATAAAACAATTTCAAAATTAACTTAATAACCAATAAAAATGCAATATAGTAGAACTTCACATTTTACTTGGTTCATTTGTCAACCTTAAAATATTATTATCCTAACATAGCTCAAGATTTTGCATATGGTATTACCACTTAACTTCTTATAATTATCTATTGAACAACCATAAAGTTGAATAGTTTATTCAAAAGTTAACTAAAAACTCATAGTCTTTCATCTTGTTAAGATTAATTAATAAATCCTTAACTAAATTTAAGAATGTAAGGTAAAATCCGCAATATTAACATTCAATGGGTATCTCAACTCATCATTGAAGTTAATAAACTTATTTTGTTTTAGGTCTTAAATAGTCTCAATATATTTAAACAAAACAATCAATTAATAATCTTAAATCATAAGTATATATCTTCGTTTGATCTCAATATACTATATCATTCATAATAACATAATAATTGAAAGCATTAAGTATAAAAACAAAATCCATATGTACAAAAACTCTTAAATTATATTAGAATAAATAACATAGGTTTAATACATCTCCAACCTACTTTGATAATTCTAACACATAATAAATTTAGTTGCTTAAACTAATGCAAACAAAAAGCAAAATATCAAAGCTCTTGCAAAGATAAAGAATGTAAAAGAAGAAAAGACAAGAAACCTTTATACTTCTCTTGAATGAAACTCCCTTTCTTAAACTCCATTTTACAATCTTGCAAATTAATCTAATAAAAACCTATACTATAAATGATATGAAGTATAATATGTTTGATTGCTTCTTAATATCTGTAATGATGATTTTTCAATCTTCCATGCTTTGTTTTCGTATAGATCTTCAAGTAGGTTCGAATTAGAAGTCAAATGGAATTAAATCTTGAAATTTTTGTCAAAAACTACTTGCTCTACACGACCATGCTTAAGGACTACATGACCATGCCCTTTATTATAGGTTTTTCTAATTTCGATATGTGTATAGTTATGCTAATGGTTTTCATAGCCGTATACCTCAGATGATAACTAGAGTCACTCTTACACTGGTGAGTTGCTTCTAAAACTCTATTTTCTATTTGAAATTAGATTCCTTTAAGTATCCTAATGAACTTCTAACTTTCTTGAACATTACAAATATAGGAAAATACATCAGATAATTCGAATATTGATAAAATACAAATCAAATACTAAAAGCCAAAATTAAACCCTAAGTAATTAAGGATTATATATGCAAATCCTAAGCCTATATGGATACCGCTAACTAAAACCTATTCAAAAATAAATATAAGTATGAATCCTATATGAATAATTCTTATTAAGTAAAATCTAATTCTAACTCAAAAATATGAAATAATTAACATTTAATTAAATAAATGCAAAGGTGTATCTTTGCCTATAATGTTTAGTTGGAAGTTCACATTTGCCCATAATGTATTTTTTAAACCAATTAAGTATAAAATTCATGAAAATTTGTAATTCTATAAATAGTTGTTCACTTCAATACATATAGCCATTATCTTTGAGTTGAGGTAGCTTTCTTCATTGTGACAATGGGACCCATATATCATATCAATTGAACTTACTATTTTTTTATATACATATCTTCTTCTTGTTTTAATACTATTTTAGAGGATCAATAATCCTTATTTTCTAGTATTAAAATCACTTCTTTTTCTAGATGATTAATAAAATCCTTATTTTACATAAGAGCTACCTTCTTTTCTTTTTTTCTTTTCAGTCACATATCTCTTCTCCATCTCTCATTCATCTTTATCTGAGAGAACAAAATAAAAGAATAAGAGTAAGATTTGTTTTCAACTCTCTAACTCACCACCCAAATGAAATGAGGCAAAGACAAAGAGAAATGGGCAAAGGTGTATTTTTGCCCCTAACGTTTTTAGTGGGGCTCTAATAAGCCCTCTTTCTTTTTTTTCGTTGGAGCAAAAACACATGAGATTTTTTTTTAAAAAAAAACATGTTTTTAGGCCCTTTATTTAACGAAAAACAATTTTAAATTAAACAGTCGTCTTCTTTTACTTTTTATAGGACCTATTTATATAATGTGGCATTAAATAGGTTAGATATATAATTTTTTTAGAATAAAAAAAATCATTATATCAAACCATCAAATTCCTTAGCCAATGTCTCTTTCTCCCAATTTCCTTACTCTTCGCCTTCATCGCTCTCCCAACTGAGTTCATCTCTCTCTTTAAGGTTTGCTCTAATATTATTTTTATTATCAGTTATCATCTTTACCACCAGAGAACAATAATGGAAACACTAGAGAATAAAAGTAGTGAAACCTTTTGTTTGAAAAATGTAAACTTTGATGGAGAGAGGACTGACATGCAGAGGAGGTAGAACATGGATAAAAAAAAAAGTAAAACCAGCGATGGTAGAGGAGTTGAAAGCAAAAGTAAGGCAAAAAAGAGATTGTGAAGTTGATGGTGGTGGGGATTTACGCTTTTTGCCTTGAAGGTACATATGAACCTTGATTAGGTACAGAGGATGAGTAAGAGTGGCCAACAACAATTAAAGCAAAACTTTTTGCACCTATGATATTATCGTATTAGCAAATAACAAGTACAACTACTCTTTTCCTTTATAATACTACTACTATAAAGTTTGTTAATTTTTATGTAAAAAAGAAAATATATAAAATAAAATTCAAGAATAGGTCTTTAAAGCTAATAAAAAGATAGATAGTTGGAGACAGGAAGATGAGAATTGAGGAAAAAGGCAATAAAAGAAGAGTGGGGAACCAAAGGCCATAGTAATGTTAAGCGATGGTTTGATTTTTCTTTGTGTTGATGAGAATTGTTTTTTTCAGATTGGGATTAAAAAGAATGGGATGCATATTTTTTTGTTCTATTTAAATTGCAGTTATTATGCCTCTTTGGGAAGATAATTTTATGCTTTAATGGAGACATATTGATGATTGGTTATCTGCACATTTATGGTATTATAATGGTGACGGTGTTATTATTGGTTCACTGAATATACTATCATCTACTATACCTGTTTACAGCTTCATAACTATATTATTATCTAACCATTTATACATTTGTAGCTAGCAAGCTATGTGTACATGTTCTAATTTCTGAATGATTTATGCAAGTTTTGGTTGATGTTTCATTTTATGCAGTAAAAATATTGTTACAATTCTTCAAAGAGTCAAGGATAGATGTTGTCGAAACTATTATCTAACCATATATACATATGTAGTTAGCAAGCGAAGTCATTTTTATATATGAAGGAAACACTCATACAGATGTCTTTCTTTAGGTAAGGGCCAAAGATGCAGAAGCATAGGCCAAAGATGTAGTGGCTCATCCAGAAAGATGCCTTCTACATGAAAATCTATTGCTTTTCTATTATTTTTTTTAGGTAGTGAACTAAGAAAAAATGAAGAACAAGGAAAAAAGAAAATTTTGGTTATTTAATTGGGACCCATCTAGTTCCATGTCGTTTTTATTTAATGGAGGTTATTCCTTTTTTTCTATTCAATGAAGGGCCTAAAAATATGATTTTTTGAAAACTCATGTGTATTTGCTTAGCTAAAAATGTCAGGGGCAAAAATGCACCTTTACCCAAACGAAATTAAATAGAAATAAAATTAAAACTACCTTTAACTAAAATTCTTTCCTTCATTCATTACTTTTTTTTTTCATTTTTTCATTTTTGATTTTTCTTTTGCCTTATTTTATTTTCCTAATAATAAATAAGTAAATAAAAAAAATAAATAATATTAATGACAAGTTCCTCACTTTTTCTCTCACTCTCTCTATGTTTTCAACCTCTTTGTTTATTTCTTTAGTCAAAGAAAAACAAAATAAACATATGGATTGTTTGTGGATTTGGCTTATTTGGATTGAATGTTAGTTTATAAATTTTTGTGTTACTAGTTATATAGCCAACTTAGCTTACCTAGTGATTATTAGATTTTTTTTAGATTTTTAACAATTAAAGATATTTTTTTAAAAAAAATTATCATGCATGTAACGTGCTTGAAAAAATGCTCGAGATAACTCATATAATCTAAATATATTGGCAATTTTAAATTTGTACTTTTTTATCTTTCTGTTGGGGGTCGTTTTCAAAACCTTGAAGGCCGATGATGAAAATATGAAAATATCTTGCCATTATAAGAGATTGATGTGAGAAATTATCTTTCAAACCAATTCAAGACCTTTCAAAACCCTAAACCCTTACCTGATTACCTAATGGTGTCTGTTTTACCTTTTTTTATACTATAACCAACCATAACTAGACCTAAACAAACCCATATCCAAACCCTGATAATGGTGGAAAGGAGGTTTTGATGGGTAGAGAAATGAAAATTCTCTATTTATAGTCTTTTTAGTGTTAATAAGTTCAAGCCCTACATAAGGGCTCCTCGTGACTTCTCTATTGTGTTTTTCAGTCTAGTTTTTATGTTTTTTAGTCTGGTTTTTATGTTTTTCAGTCTGATTTATGCTAGTGATGTGTCCTATGCCAATTATATTATGGCCATATTTTGACTTTGTCATTTTGTATTCTATTAATAAAGAGGCATTTTTATCATGTTAACTCTCTTAATTCCATAAATAGTTAATTTTGTCTAAGATCATCAAATGTATGACTTGATAGTAAAACTCTTAAATGAAAATCGAATTACATTCTAAATCATCCCTAGTCAGTCATTATTATGGAAAAATAATGAACGAAAATTAGTATGAGGTTGACTAATGATTAAGTTTTACTAATCATGTATATGATGTACTAAGTCAAATCATAGGTACATAGGATGTACTAGATTGACCCGCTGTGAGAATTCTACATGGATAATTGTCATAAGTTATTGTCATCACAATGATATTATTTTAGTCCTCTGACTTGAGATCATCATAGAGTTCTACATTATGGGTTATATATTTTGACACATTCTAATGTTGTCTTTAACAGAATGATATACTAGGTTGTTGTTGTATATAGAATGAATCATGTGAGGAGTATGATTAATTGAGAAGGAATTTGTCCCTCACTAATCATGAGAAAGATATCTACAGGCCCCTCGATAAGTTAAACTGAATAGAAATGCATGGCCATGCTGAAATTAATTGATAAGGAGTTATCAATTTCAGTCTGCTTAAGATTAAGAAATAATATGATTGAATTATATAAGGATGATATAAATCATACCTTATGTTCAATTGAAGATATCATGTGACAAAAGGAATGTAATGTTTATTGTGGAATAGGTTATGTTAGATTACCGACCTTCACATGACTTGAGTAGTCATCATGTCTTGCTAGAGACACTTATGATTTGTAGGCCAAAAATGAGATTTTAGATCCACTACCAATGTTATGTGAGCCTACAGGGTCACACACTTACTATAAGCCTGAAATGAATATTGGGACCACCGCTAGGGGCGCTGCTGCTACCCTTTGACCTGATTGGATTTGCCACATAAATTATTTTGGTGACGTTAGACAATTTAATAAAAGAATAAATTGTTTATATGTTCATATGTTTTGTGATTATTGCATAGTGCATGGCACGGCCCTTTTGACCAATGTGATTGGATTTTATTTTAATTTTCATGGTTTGTAATTAATTTTAAACACAGCCTGCGTGTCATTTTCTTTTGATGTAATTTTAATTTTTTTTAGTAGTAATAGAATGGTTTAGATTACAATATGTATATCAAGATGCCCAAAATGGAGATTCAAGCTGGAGGCTCAAGATGGAGATCCAAGGTAGAGGCCCAAAATTGAGTTCCAAAGTGGAGGCTCAAGATGGAGTCTAGTTTATTACCTAGGTTTGTCCATTGATCTTCATATTGGCTTATGAATATTAATCTAGATTTGGGCCATACTATGACACATTGATTTTTTTTACTATGCTATGTATGTGATGCTATGCATATAATGGTATGTATATGATGCAACATAATAATAACCAAATTAGATAAAAATGAGTAAAACTCTCATTTTAATATTAAATTATAAAAAGCCTTCCATAAATCAACACTTGTCAAGACTTGGATTGTTATATATAACTTCTGCTAAAGCAGAGTGTATTAAACCAACTAGGTAAGACAAGATGGATAATGGTGATATCCATATGTATGAAATGGCTAGACTTAACTAGGTTATTAAAATGGTTTTGGACTTAGGGCATTAAATGGGATTAACTGGGAAATATGATGTCAAATCCCATAGTTATCCAAGAATTACTTAAGATATAATTGGTAAAATGTTACCTACCTAAATAACCAACTTTAGGTGATAAGCCAAAGCTTACTTAAAGTTAGGTGAAATATGGATCTTGGCCTACTAAAATTGCAATTGTTATTATTATGAAGTTGATTTAGAGGGTGATTAGTTTGATGTAAATAGTGGGATTTAAATCATGCCTCATTAAAGTTTTTGTTAAAATCCTAAAGTACTCTGCATATATATTTTATATAAATAATGGCATCAAACTTGTCATTGTGAACAATCCTTTAGAAGGATAACCTTAATGGGACTAACTTCCTTGACTGGTATAGAAACTTAAGAATTGTTCTTAAGCA
>CATIWO010629694.1:0-11251 GCA_949673435.1 Macaranga tanarius
GATTATATCATTTTGATGTAAAGTAGTGTTAATATCAAGTACAATTTTAAATAAATATTATATAATACAATTAATTCAACTTTATTTAACATATTTATTAGTTAGTATTATCATTATTTTTTTGTAATAAATTCTAAGTAATTTTTTTTATTTAATTGTTGCTAATAAATATAAATTTAATCAATAATATAAATTTCTAAATTTTCGAACCGTACCGAACCATACCGATCCGTTCTGAAAGAACCGAATCTTTGTACCGAACCATACCAAAAAACTGGTACGGCATAGTATACCCGTACCGAACCGTACCAAAAAATGGTACTGGTACTGGAGATTTTATTTTTAAAATCCCCGAAATATGGTACGGTACTGGAGATTTATTTTCCCCGGATTTTCCCGAACCGTGCGCACCCCTACTTATAACATAGTTCTTCTTTGGTATACACGTGTGTGTATGTATATAAATAAAATTAGATGTTAGATTAATATTTTTTAAATTATGAGTCATTTTACAGTACAAACAGTTGTATCTATATAACTAAAATTAAGACCGTTAGATTAATATTTATTTAATTATAGTCATTGATATATTTTACAGGTATTGAAATACCAAGATAATCAATGGTTTTAATTAAATAAAAATTAATCTAATAGTTCTAGTTCTATTTGTATAGGTACAAACGTTTGTACCATAGTAATAGCCTTAATTATAATAATTGATATAATAATTTATAATACATTTAAAGTAGATAATAATTTTTCAAATTTAAATTTAATTGAAAAAAATTCATTTGCATAGATATATATATATATATATATATATATGTGTGTGTGTGTGTGTGTGTGTGTACAAACAAACAATACATTGAAGGCCAAATGCATAGTTTCATCCTTAAATTTTACATGATTAACCTCTAATACTACCTCAACTTTTATTATTTTCTATGCAACCTTTAAAAATTTATTTTCAACCTATTTAACCTCTACAATACATAAAATAAATATATTATATAAATGGGATAAGGTACAAATTGGACCTTCAACTTTACTCCAAAGTTTGTATTGGACCTTAATATTTTTTTGGTCCCATTTCGACCTTAATCTCATAAAGTTCAGTAATATTGGACCCTTTTTTAAAGAATTGTTGCAATAAAGTCTTAAAAATTAAATAAAAATTTAAATTTAATACTATTTTATTAGAATTAGTTCCAATAACAATAAGAATTGATGAAATTACTTTCAAGACATATATTTATAATGTTTCTAAATTTTTTACAAATTTTTAAATTTATAGAAATATAATTTTTAATTTCTTTAAAAAATTCAAAGAAAAGATAAAAATATTTTTTATAGACCTAAAAATTGTTTAAAAATTTAAAAATTTTACAATCAAGTGATATACATTCAAAAAAAAGAATTAAAAAAATTTTATATTAAAAAAATTTTAAATCTATGGAAAATTTTAATAATTTCAAAAATTTTTAAAAATTAATAAGTGTATAGAAAATTTTTAATTATTTTTTGTTTGAATGTATATTACTTGATTGTCAATTTTTTGAAAATTTTTAGGTCTATAAAAAATATTTTTAACTTTTCTTTGAATTTTTAAAAAATTAAAAAATATTGTAGGCAGCAAGGTTCAGCTCGCGCCCAAGTGTTCAGCAACTACGGTACTATGCGGGCTCAGAGCCCACTAGGAATACAACTTTAGGCTTTTTTATAGGCTTTGGTTGGAGTTAGGAGTCGCCATCCGGATAAAACTTGGGACACTTTTACAGCAACTGGATTCCACGGAGGAAGCCCAGTAGTTGTCCTCAGATATTGGGTCTAAAAACTGGGTATGGACTTTTTAGGTGGTCCACCTGACCTTGCGATCGACCTCCATTTGTATTTCATATTTTATTATTTTTAATTATTTAATTATTCCTTTAATTACATGTAAATGGCTGTTTTAATCTAAACAATTTTTAAATTTTATAATTTAGTCCAAGTTTGTTTATCAAGTCCAATTTTATGCAATTTGATCCTTAATCCATACATCCATATACCACAAACACAATTCGCAACAAAAATAACGAAAATAAAAATTAAAATAACAAATAAGGAACAGGAGGGAGAAGAAATGATTACAACCCTTTTACATGTAACAAATACATAAATTCAAAATTAAATAGCTAAAATAATAGAAATAATCCATTATTAAATCAGCTCTGCCATCACAAGGAAAAAAAAAATTAGATCTCTAGAGAAGAAATTCTACAAACAATCATGAAATTAGTAAATAAATAATAAGAAAATAAATACTGCTTAACTGGATACAGAGGGCGTGCAGATGGGGCGGTGCCTCATCAGGGAAGGCGTCGCCCCTCATGGAAACAATCAAAAATTTGAAAAATGTATAAATCTATAGAGGCAAAGGCGTGTACCTCTTTGAGACAGAGGCAGCGCCTCTAGGCAGAGGTGCACGCCTTCTGATTTTCCGCAGAAACTAATTTTTACATTTAAACAATTCAAAAAATTTAATTATTCAATTAAAACAGCAGAAAAAGATCACAAGCAATTCAAATCACTATAGAAATTGAAACTACATACTGCAATAACAAGAATCAAGAGTAATTAAAATTGAATCCAAATTAAAAAAAAAAAAGAAAATTTACTGTGAAGCTTGATTTGAAAGTGTTTTAGCCCTTAGATTAATTTTTGAAACAACCTCTTGCTTTCGGAATACTTAAATTCAGGCTCTTTTGTTCTGGTCCTTAGTTTGGTTTGTTTCGGATTTGGTTTTAATTTCTGTCATTATTTTTCTTTCTTTTTTGCCAAGAATTCTTTTTAGCTAAAATGCCAACCCCTTTATGTAGAGGTTCCAGCCCCCTATTATATAGGAATAAACCTCATTCAATGGGCATTAACACCCACGTCTGCCTTTACTTCGCTGTTGCAGAATATGGAGCGATCCACATTTTGTAATTTAATTTTTTTATAACAGACATTATAGAGGCACCGCCTCTGTGATGACAGAGGAGTGTGCCTCTTTATGAAAGAGGTGTGCGCCTCTCTCCTGAAGAGGTGGTGCCTCTTCAGAAGAAATTAGCTAAATGGGCTTTTTAGTCATGCGGCCCAGCTTCTTGGGCTTGGTCTTTTCTGATGGGTTTAGGTTATATGCTTGGGCTTCTCACATATGGGCCTGAATCTATTTCCTTGGCATATTAGACTTATATGTCATTTTTTATCATTGGGCCTTTCTTTGCGGGCTAGCTAAACTTTGAGTCCACAGTTTTTCCCCTTAGTTTTTGGAAAACCATTTAAACATAAATTTAAATTCAATTTTTTAAAAAATAATACGCAAGAAATAAATACAAAAGGATATCCTTCAATCCTGTGATTTAATTTTTGTATCGTCATCCTTGGGGTACAACCCGAGAGGTTTCAATTTTACCGCCGTCCAACCTTGATGTTAAAAATTAAGAGGCTTCGATTTTGCTACCATCCAACTTTGATGTTAAAAATCAAGAGGCTTCGATTTTGCTGTCGTCCAATCTTGATGTCAAAAATCATGAGACTTCAATTTTGTCTATGTCGTCATCCTCGAGGTACAACTTGAGAGGCTTGAATTCAATTTTATAATGTTAGCCAACATTCAAACCTCAGGTACCAAAAGATAATTTTTCCCTTAAGGACCAAATTGGCAATTTGCCATAGCTATATAAATTCAAATCCTTTTCATTTTTTCATTTTAAACTTTCGCACTTCTTTTCTTTCTTCCTTCTCTAGTTCATTTCTTCTTCATATCATCATGGATCCTGCATTCGACTGCACACCCACTCTTCCCACATGGCCTCCTATTGCTCCAGAGGCTCGGGCGCTACTTTCTTTAGGATTGAAGCTGATGGGAGATGTTCCATTGACATCTTCTCTGCACACCTATATATGTTCTCGGGCTACAGGAGAGGTTAGTCATTTTTACCTATTTTTCATTAAAAATAGGACTGGATCAGTTAGTATTAGGGATATGCATGCTTAATCGATCATAAATTTGATAAAAAAAACTAAATAAAATTGAATATTTTTGCATCAAATGGATCGGCTTCCCATGCTGTAGAGATGGCACCTCTATCACAGCATGTGCCTTCACACTTGAAAGACGTGGTGCCTCTACTTTGTAGAGGCCTGTGCTTCTGCTTTTCAGAGGTGTGCGCCTCTACCTTACAGAGGTGTGTGCGTCTGCATGACAAAAACACTAATTTAGTTCATTTTTCTAATTTTTTTAAATGCATAAATTGAAAATTTATCCAATACTCCCTACTGTTCAACCAGTACTCTCTAAAGGGTGTTGGTAATGCTACCAGTGCCCACGAGTGGTATGATAGCATGACGGAGGTGATCCAAGATAGGATCGGCCAAACAGGCTTCAAGCCTTTCATTTTAGTACTTCCTATCATTGTTGTTCGCCATGTCCTTAACGGATTATATACACTGATGGAGAGGTGGATAGATTCGACACACACTTTCCACCTAACAGTCAGGAAGCTTACGATAGATCCAATTACTTCCGCTGCCATCACATGAGTGGCATATGCTGAAGATCTTGTGCCTTTTGATTGATGATTAGAGCGGATGACACCTATACACGTTGCCTATATCGAGCACTTACTTGGCATGGTTCTCGCCATGAAGGGGACCTATACAGTCAAGTTTGACTCGATTCATGCTCATTACTCTGGCATAAGGGCAGAGGATATCACCACCCATCGATAGATTGACCAGGTGGTCCAAGCTTTCATTTTTTACCTGCTGGGCACTACCCTTTTCTGTGATGCTACTAGCTCATTGGACCTCATCTTCCTGATGGCCCTCAGAGATGTGGATCTTATTTACACTTATGATTGGGGTTTTGCTGCCCTTACTTACTTGTATTAGAGTATGGATGAGTTCGTCTAAGGGACTCATCGGTTATGTGGCTTTTGGCATGCCACACATATATATCTTAACCTCTCACTCTCTTTTCTTTTTATTTTTTTCTTTCTTTTTGTTTCCTCTATAATGACCTCCTTTTTTATTTGGCTTATGCAGGTTTGGGGCTTGAAGATAGGCCTTATTCGAGGAGTAATGCCATCGGCTGAAGTCTTTCCTGTACTGATCCGATAGAGCTCTAGCCGAACTAGGAGGCGGGAGATATCCCAGGTTTATCTTCACTGTACTTACCTCGACAGGCTATCTTGGGATGAGATATCCTACAAAAAGAAATAAAATTGGTTAGAATTTTATCAATACATGCATAATTTCTACTTACTTTGTGCATCTCTTCCTTTGATTAGGTTGTGAGGACACCGTAGGGGAGCTATGGAATGCTGGTCTAATGCTATGATTCACTCCAGACCACTGGCAGACAGGAGTATCCTTCTAGTGGGACCCTTCCAAACGATGTACTACCTCGGAGAGCGCATATTTTAGTAGACTCTTGGCCCTAGTCAGAGACGTGTGCCCATGGCTCCTCCTACCATATTCTAGGCACATCTACTGAGAGGTGAGGACCTGACATGAGCATTGAGAGGGTCTCCTGCCATGTGTTAGGTTATCGCACGATAGCCTGGTGTTTATAGGGCATTTATCAGGGATGAGCTACTACCTCAGCTTCCATTGCCTGGTCTTGTTACCCAGGTATACCTTATATACTTTGTGATCATGTGATCTAACCACTGCCTTATAATATCCTAATTCTTGCTCTTTTACAGCTTTGTCCGAGAGGTACTGGTCCTTAGATCAGATCTCCAACTTCTAGTGAGCGCCCCGCTCAACGGGCTCGAGTCCACTCTCTGACTGCTGATGTTGGTCCTAGTACTTCTCACGCTCCTCCATAGAGGACTTCTAAGACTGGCCCCAGCACTTCACATGCTCCCTCACGGAGGACCCCTGATGTTGATCTTTTTTGTTTGTATGGTGCCTTTCTTTTCCTCCCTATAAAAGAGGCGTGCACCTCTAGCAAGTTATCTCGGGCTTTCTTGACCCCCAACCCCAGTGCCTTTCCATCACTTGTACCTCCTAGGGCCATCCATGTGAGCATTATTTTATGCTTTTATTCCTTTTTTGCTTACTGTAGAAAAAATATTGGCATTGACATAGTTTGTACATTTGTACCTGCAGATTCCTAGAGAGTAGGGTGAGCATGTATACGGCTTATTCGAGGCCTAGTGGGATCTTATATTTCAGATCTGGGAAGAGTGGAAGGTATGTCATTATTTTTATCTTATATGTATACATGCATTTATGATGTTAACTTACCTATTTCCTCTTTCTATTTGGACAGGCACATTGTGCGGGACTGGAGGCCTAGAACCGGTAGCTCCGACAGCAGCTAGATGATCTCTAGATGGTGAGCAGAGATGATGATGATGAGGACTCCAGTGCTGGCAATGCGGATGATAGAGTTTCTCCTACTGCCGATATCCCTCCATCCCCTAGCATTCAGGATGCTTAGGACGAGGCTGAGGATGAGGCTGATGACAATGCCAACGATGAGGGCGCCGACAACGAGGTGGCTAGTGAGGATAATGAGGATGATAAAGAGACTGAGTATGAGCAGGATTAGACTGCAAACTTAGGATTGGGTAGGGTATGGGTAGATTTTTATATTTTCTTGTAAGGGTTTATGGATATGGATTTTGTACATAAACACATTTGGATTATAAAACAGTGCATTTTATTCCAGTGCTTGTATTTCTTTTCATTTACACCATTTTTCAGCAAAGATGCATCGCCTACAAGAGAAGAGGTATGCGCCTTTAAAATATAGAGGTATGCACCTCTAAAACATGGAGGCGTGCACCTCCGCCTGCTATGGTGGTGCCTCTATGGTATGGCGATGCCTCTGCGGCTCTGATACTGAAATTTTCTAATTTTACCCATTTTAGAAGTCTATAAATATACCCTACATCAACCATATCATACCACAACCGCCCCTTTTATTTAAAAACCTTAAAAAGCTCTCAAAACCATGTCAGAACACCATCTAAAATTAATCCAACCCGTTCTGTAAAGTTTACGTGGAGAAGATTGGCAAAAACTAAATCCATTTCATCTTTCTATCTTTAGATCACTTCATCTCTATAGGATCAATTACCCTTTCTTGCATACTGCTACTTAATTTTGGGATCCAAAGAATCACATTTTCAGGTTTAATAACTTCAAATTCTGCCCCTGCCTGAAGAGTTTGGAGCAATTCTGGGTTGCCCAGATAATTCTTCCAAATAGATTACAGTTCCATCAGTTGATAGGTCAGATAATAGAACTATTCAGCAATAGATTGCCCGGCTTTTCAACATCCTTCCTTCATCTTCTCTTGCACATGTCTCAGATAATAGGATTATCTTTGATTCTTTCCTGAAGACTATTGTGGCTGTCAATAGTAAAGAGGTGTACGGGCCTCGAATGATTGCCTTCTATCTATATGCCCAGTTCTTGCGCGTTTCCCCTTCTGGTGAATGTAATCTCAAGATCCTACAAATTCTTGACCAAGTTAAGTCTGGACTCAATCCCATGCCAGCTATTCTTGTTGAAACAATGATTGGCTTAGACAGTCTATCTGTAACACATCGCTTTGCTGGGAGCCTTGTGTTGTTAGAGGTGAAATTTTTTCTTATTTTCTTTTTTATTTCTTATTTCTTTTTTTATTTCTTTATTTCTTTTCTTCTTTTCTTCTTTCTTTAAGAGGACCCTCCATTTTCACAGATTTAGCTCCAGGAGACATTAAAGTTGTTAGCACCCCCACAAAATATTGGGAAATATAAACCAAAGCAGGTACAAACTCAACCATTGCAGAAACTCCCAACTGATCTAAATGAGTGGTTGCCTAACTTTCTAGATGCTGGAGTCCAGTGGATGTGTCCTTAGTGGAACATCAAGCATGTGACTACCAGAATATATAACCACTATGTTCCTCTCGCCGGACTGAACTTCTACTCATTCCACTACCCAATTTGATTATGCCACCAGTACGGAGAGAAGCAGCTGATCGTTGAACCTACACATGGTTTTCAATCTAGTCAACTAACTCAGAACTTCGTGGAGAATATGTTGGCAATCTGGCCACGCCATACCATTAGACGAGGCATCTCACTAGATGGAGACATCACCACTGATGATCACTACAAGGCTTAGATTCAGTTACAATAGACCGAACAAGATGAATTCATCAAAAATCAAAAAATAAGGGATTTATTTAAGGTTAGCATACAAGAAATGAGAAAGAATAAAAGGAAGAGGACTTAGATTTATTTCATTCTTTAGTTTTAGTAATTTAATTAGACTTAGCTCGTCTTATGTGATATCTTTCCTTTTTAGTTAAACTCATTAAAATAAGCATTTAATGCAACATTTAACATAAATAAAAGTAATCCTTTTCATTTAAATTAAGTACAATTGCACATACAAATCGCTTCTGATATTTCTCCTATTGTTGGGTGGCTTGCCTTCGTAACTTTTACAGTCAACTATTTTTATACTCTCTCTCTCCTTTTATTTATCCTTAACTTTTTCCTAGGCCGCTTCTTTATAGAGTTTTCAACCTAGTAGGATTTTGTTTCTTTTTTTTAGTCGCTAACTTTTGCCTAGACAGCCTCTTTTTGAGGTTTTTTCCTTAGTAAGACTTTATATAAAGTATTTATTGAGCTTATCCAGGTTGATAGAATTTTTGAACTTATTCTTTTCCAAATCAGATAAAATGGCCCCTTTTGAGAATATCTTCTTTACAAGATAAGGTCCTTCCCAATTCGGCTTGAATTTTTCCCTTGGATCAGTAAGGAGTGGTCTCGTGTGTTTCAACACTAAATCACCTTGCTTTATCTTTTCCAGCTTAATTCTCTTGTTGTAAGCTCTGGCAATTCTCTTATGATACAATTGCATGTGATACATGGCTTTTAATCTCTTTTTGTCTAACAATATTAACTGTGCCAACCTACTTTCCACCCATTGATACTTGAAAATCTTTATTTCTAGCAGAACCCTCAAAGATTGGATTTTTACTTCCACTGGCAGTACCGCCTCACACCCATATACTAGCGAATAAGGTGTAACCCCATTAGATGTTCTTACAGTCATCCAATATCCTCATAATGCAAACTGTAAATATTCAGACCAATCTCTGTAACTCTCTATCATCTTAGCTAAGATCCCCTTGATGTTCTTATTCGCTGCCTCAACTGCACCATTAGCCTGAGGACAATAGGGAGATAACTGATGATGCTCTATCTTATAGTGTCAGAGTAATGCAGCAGTTTCTAATTGAAACTAAACCCCATTATCAATCCTAACATGGTGTGACAATCCATATCTGCAGATTATATTTCTTTCTATAAACCTCACCATCTGCTTTGACCCGACTGACGTGTACGACTCAGCTTCAACCCATTTGGAGAAGTAATCCATTGCCACCATAATATATCGATGTCTATTCAATGTAGTCAGCCTTATTTCCCCGATTATATCAATTCCTCAAGCTGTAAAAGGCCACAGAGATGTTAACCCTTGAAGTTCCATTGATGGCAGATGACTAACATCCCCATAAGCTTGACAATTATAGTACTTCTTCATGAATTTGACACAATTTGATTCCATAGCCAACCACAAATACCCCTGTCGAGTTATCTTCTTAACCAAAATTGGTCCATTCATATGGGGCCCACAAACGCCAGTATGCATAGTTTCCATAATTGCATGAGCTTCTTCCTTATCAATACATCGCAAGTGTACCCTAGTTGGCATTTTTTTATACATCATACCATTATGACTGATAAACTGTCTAGATAACACATTAAGGGACACCTTCTCCTTCTTATCCACATCCTCGAGAAACTGACCAGTCTCGAGATACTTCTACAAATTATAAAACCACAGCTTTTCATATGGACCCATCGGTATTACTCTCATTTCCTCATAACACGGAGTCCTAGAATTTGCTAAAATCAAGGGCTTAGCTGGAACCCGTGTACCACTTTCCCACATCGAGGCTAACATAACCAGAGCATCTGCAACTTGATTTTCATCTCGAGGCAAATACATAAATCTACACTGGCTAAATGAAAGAGTAATAGTGTCCAAATGATTCACATAAAGTCTCAGCTTATCTTCTTTAACTTCCTATTCTTTGGAGACCTATTTCACCACTAATATGGAGTCCCCATAAACTGTTATCTCTTCTGCTCCCACACTTCGTAAAGCTTCCAGTCCGAAGATGCATGCCTCATACTCTATTTGATGATTGGTCATTTGAAACTCCAGCCTCTTTGCCATGGGAATCATTTCACCCTCGGGAGTGATTAAGATTACACCGACACATGCCCCCTTATTATTAACTGCACCATCAAAGTACATGCTCCATCTTTGTACCTTAATAGCTCTTAGATGGTCATCAGAAATTCCAGTTCCCATTCCTGATTGTCATCCATAGAATTATGGGCCAAAAAAGTCTGCAATAGCCCTTTCTTTAATCACTTTCCTAAATAAGTACTCAATGTTAAACTCCATAAGCAGCGCTAACCATCGAGCTAACTTTCCCCATGAGAGAAGGAGTTTACTGAAGGTACTTCAAAGGATCATGCTTTGATACCGCTCGAATCTTATAAGATTAGAAGTAGTGTCAAAGTTTTTTAGTTATCCACATAACTGACAGACATGTCTTTTCTACCAAGTTGTAATTGACATTATAAGATAGAAACTTCTTTCTCAAGTAGTATACAATATGTTCCACTCCATTCTCATCCTCTTGTGCCAACATTTACCCCACGACTTCCTTTTCTATAGCTAAGTACAGTATCAGTAGCTTTTCCAATCTCAGTGGTTGCAACACAGGTGGCTCTATTAAATACCTCTTGATAGTCTCAAAATCCTACTGGCATCTATTATCCCGAACTACTGGCTGATTCTTTTTAAGTAACTTAGTTCACATATGGTAGTCAACTTGGCTATGAACCGGCTGATGTTGTAGCACCCTCCAGGTACCACATACAAGTATTTCAATATTCTAACAACTCATGGCACAAATGTTTTTTTTTTATATAATAAGATAATATACATTTATACCAAAACGCTTGTTTATACATATTGTACTTTAGTATAAATATATAACTTGTTATCAAAATAAATACATTGCTTAAAAATAAAATGTTTGAATGTGATGATAATGATGATCATGAGGATGGAGATGTCGATACCAAGCCTGCTTTGGACCCCCCTTGAGCTCACATGGAATACACTTCAA
>CATIWO010629728.1:0-21515 GCA_949673435.1 Macaranga tanarius
AAAGGAGAAGTGTTAATTCACTCCATAGGACCTGTCATAGAACAAACTATTATCGCAAGTAGGTGAGAAGCCGTGTTCAGAGATGTAAAAACAAAATTATACTAATGTATATACACGAAATTACATTAATTAACATCATGAGTCAATAGCAAAGTCAACAGCTTAATATTAAGTGTTAGTCACACCAAATTCAAACAAAAAAATATATATCAATGTTACATACACGAAATTATATTAATTAACATCATGAGTCAATAGCAAAGTCAATAGCTTAATATTAAGTGTTAGTCACACCAAATTCAAACAAAAAAATATATATCAATGTTACATACACGAAATTACATTAATTAACATCATGAGTCAATAGCAAATTCAACAGCTTAATATTAAGTGTTAGTCACAGCAAATTCAAACAAAAAATATATATATATATCAATGTTACATGCAAGAAATTGCATTAATTAACATCATGAGCCCAAGTTGGATGCCATCTTGACTTGTTGACTGGTGGATTTCCACGATTTATTGAACCAATTTCTATGAAGGGAAAAGATTGGTGCCGCGTTCGCGCACAACGACACAATTCCCATTTTGCCTATTGACTAAAGGTTACAACCTCAATTTCCATAATAACATAATATTCATAAAAATTGGGTACTAATTTGTTTCAAGTAATTTGTGAAAAAGATGAGGGCCACTGAGTTCAAAGCTTATGTCATTCAAGCCCAAAAAATCACAATCCATCAAGTTCAAGCCCATGAAAATTGCTCAAACCCAAGTAGAGAATTTGAGGACAAAATAGTAATTAGAAAATTATTGTAAGGATAGTTGAGTTAAGTGACTTTTCTTGGGAGCTCAAACCTTTTGTCCTTTGTGTCTAATTTGCATAAATTTATTTGAAAAAAAAAAGTAGCTTTTTGTCTCATCAAATATATTTTCATGCACATTTTTAAATTTGGTTGGCAAAAAATTTTTGGTGACAAAGTGATTTTTGAGTGAACTAAGGTTTGCAACTTTTTATGTGACTAGGAAGAGATAAATTTTGCTTTCCCATGTACCAAAGCACACATACATAAAAATAGCAAAAAGTTAATACATTGTCCAAAAGGTACTTCTGTGTATAGCCTAATTTGAAAAGTTGATTCTGCTGCTTATTAGAAAACTAATCTGCACACTTTTTGAAGACAAAATGATTTTGTTGCTCATTGCATGTTTAGCAAATCACATGATTAAACTATGTCATATTGCAGATCATGATAGCTGGAAATTAGGGTAATTCATGAGGATATATAAATTCATTTCTTTCTCATTTACTCATTTTCTTAAGTGTGTGAGAGAAAATTTTTGAGAAAGTTTTTCAAAGTTGTAGGATTTCTTCTTCTCCTCTCAAAAATATGGTTGCTGGAGCTGTATGTTAATGTTTTAAAAAATCATCTTTGAGCTTTTTTGAAAGTCATCCTCTCTCTTCTTGTCCATAGGCTTCAAGTGTATCATCCTTGCTTGAGTGAGAGAGACAAACACACATCTTCATCTTGTTCTTGAATCATTGAAAGTACCATTTAGAGAGAAATGGGTGCATAGTTACTGAAGCTGTCAAAACTAGTTTGCAGAGTTACTAGAGCTTATCAAAACTAGTTTGTAGAATTACTGAATTTAGGCAAAACTAGTGTTGTTTATAATTTATTGGAGCTGTTAGGAAAAGACCAACTGGGATTAGTTACTG
This sequence comes from Macaranga tanarius, assembly GCA_949673435.1. Classification (NCBI taxonomy): domain Eukaryota; kingdom Viridiplantae; phylum Streptophyta; class Magnoliopsida; order Malpighiales; family Euphorbiaceae; genus Macaranga; species Macaranga tanarius. The sequence continues at coordinate 1,724 of CATIWO010629728.1, forward strand.
GAGTTAGAAAACCAGTAAGTGTAGCAGCTTAGGAAAGGGTAGTACTAAGGCTGTAAACAGTTTATCTCTTACCGTTTGAAAAGAGATCACTTTAACTAGTGAAAAATCTCAAGGGTGAGTCCTTGGAGAGTGGATGTAGGCATGTGGAGCCGAACCACGATAAAATCTTGTGTGTGTTGATTTCTCCTTCATCTCTTTACTCTCTTATGTATTGTGATGATATTTACAAAAATGGATTAATTTATTTAACTTTCCTTCATTCTGCACTTGATTTAAATTGAATCTTAAAATTGGCTCTCCTGCAATCAAAATTGTGTTTACAAGGTTTTTGAATGTGTACTTTATTTTAAGCTTCCGTATTTTAGTTGGAGCTGGTGAAATTAGTTATCAGTTTCAAAATAGTTCGAAAAGCTCAATTCACACCCTCTCTTGAGTAGCCTAACGGACCTAACAATTGGTATCAGAGCGGGTTTACCCTGCTAATAGATCCATATGGCTACTAGCTCGAGTGTTATTCCTTGTGCCTCCGGGCTTCCCAAGGAAAACTCCATTTCTATACCACCTCTTTTCAATGGAACCAATTTTGATTATTGGAAAAATATAATGAAAAATTTTATTCAAGCTGTGGATATTGAATGCTGAAAAATTATTCTTAGAGGACCTGCCATTCCTACTAAGAAAGATGCTGAAGGAAAAGAAATTCTAATACCTGAGTCAGAATATTCTAAAGCTCATTGGAAATTAGTCCAGCTAAATGCCAAAGCTCTTAACATGCTTTATTGTGCTCTTGATGTGAATGAATACAACGGGATCTCAACATGCACTTCAGCTAAATAGGTGTGGGACAAACTTGAACTAACCTATGAGGAAACAAATCAAGTCAAGGAGTCCAAAATTAATCTGCTGTAGAGAGATTATGAACTATTTTCCATAAAGCCTGATGAAACTATTTCTTCATTGAACACCCGATTTAGTGAGATTGTCAACTTACTTAAGAATTTTGGAAGAAATCTCACAGATGAAGAAATAGTGAAGAAGATTCTTAGATCCCTATCTGAAAAATGGGAAACTAAAGTGATTGTTCTCTGCGAAACTATTCCTATGACGAGCTAATTAAGTCTCTTCTCACTTATAAGATGATGATGAAAGGCAAGTCTAAGGACACCTTTATAGAGAAAAAAAAGAGAGGAGACATCATTTTAAAGATGGAATCAGGCTCAGAAAATTCAAGCAGCTCCGATGATGAAGAAGTGGCACTAATCATAAGGAGATTCAAGAAAATGTTCAAGAGAGGTGGAAGAACATACCAAAAGAATATGAAGAGAATGTTCAAGCCAAACTCAGACTACCAGACTAAAAAGGAGACCACATAAATCATTTGCTTCAAATGCAACAAACCAGGACATTTGCAAGCTAATTGTCCTAAGTTGAAAAAGAAAACAAAGAAAGAAAAGCTTAAGAAGGCAATGGTTGCTACCTGAAGTGATATTGATGAATCCAGCTCATATGATGAGGAGTAAGATGGGAACGAAGTAGCAAATCTATGCTTGATGGCAAAGGAAGATAAAGAGATTTGTGAATCGCAAGCTGATACGGAGACTGAAGCTGACATAAGTACAAAATCAACTCATGAGGTAAATTCTTCTAAACCTATCTCTTATGATGAACTTGAATGTGCCTTTAGTGAACTGTATAATGAATTCAGAGCCTTGACCAAAAAGTATAGTTCACTCAAGAAAAAGCTCAAGAATGTGAAATTTGAAAAAGAAACTTGCATGTGTGATATCCTGAAGGTGAATTTAATAAACTCAAAGAAAAAGAAATACATGCTCAAAATCTCTTTGCTGAAGCTTCTAAGAAACTAGACCATGCTGTTTCTCAAGCTGATTCCTTAAAAAAGGAATTTGAAACTACCTTTGATGTAAATCTTGTTCTCTTGCAAGAGTTACAAAATAGAGTAGATGGTCTAACTAAAGGCCTTGAGAAACTCACTAAGAGGAAATAAAATCTTCATGCTCTCTTAGGGAATTAACTCTTTGTAAATAGAAGACAAAGGCTAGGATATAAGAATGTTGCTAGAACTAAGAAGCATGAAAACTACTTTGTTAAAGCATTATCTTCATCACATTATCATGCTACATGTTTTTATTGCAATCATTCTAGTCACATTGTAAAATTTTGTGCTTTTAGAAAAAATGCTTCTAAAGCTAATTTTGTTTGGGTACCAAAAAGAACTAGGCATATTTCAGAAACTAACCTGATAGGCCCCAAACTAGTTTAGGTACCTTAAAATAAGTGATCTGATTGCAGGTATGCCTAAGGAGCAAGGATGTGCACAATAGGTGGTATATGGATAGTGCTTGCTCTAGGCACATGATGGGTGATAGGACAAAGTTCACCTAACTGAAAATGCAGAATAGAGGAACAATTAGCTTTGGAGATGATAGCAAAGCTAAAGTTGTGGGACTTGGAACAATTGGCATAAATCCATCAATTGAAGAGGTATCTTTGGTTTCTGGTTTAAAGTTCAATCTTATGAGTATAAGTTAATTGTATGACAAGAACAATAGAGTCATCTTTGAACCCACTCATTGTGAAGTTCAAAGCTTGCATGATAATCAAACTCTTTTTATTGGAAATAGAGTTGAAAATGTCTACTTGGTTGACTTTGAGAAATTAGATCATGCTAGAAATCTATGTCTATCTTCTATAGATGATCATAGTTGGATTTGATAAAGAAGACTTGGTCATGCAAGTATGCATTTGATTTCTAAGCTGTCTAAAAATGAGCTTGTAAATGGACTGCCAAAGCTGAAATTTAAAAAAGATAGTGTTTGTTATGCTTGTCAATTGGGCAAACAAATACGATCTTCTTTTAAATCAAAAGGGTTAGTCTTGATAACCAAACCTCTTGAATTGTTACATTTAAATCTATTTGGTCCAGTTTCACCATCTAGCTTAGGAGAAAAATCATATGCATTGGTTATTATTGATGACTATTCAAGATTCACATCGACCCTCTTCCTAGCACATAAGGATGAGGCTTTTAACAAGTTTTCTAGTCTATGCAAGAAACTTCAAAATTAAAAAGGCTACAACATCACAATGATTCAAAGTGATCATGGAAAAGAGTTTGAGAACAAGCTATTTGAGGAATTCTATGATGAGTTTGGAATAACACACAACTTCTCAGCTTCAAGGACACCTTAGCAAAATGGTGTGGTGGAAAGAAAAAATAGAACCTTGCAAGAAATGGCTCGAATAGTGCTCAGTGAAGCTAATTTGCCAAAATACTTTTAGGCTGAAGCTATTAACACATTATGTTACATCTTGAATAGAGCATTGGTAAGATCTACCCTGAAAAAGTATGAACTCTGGAAAGGTAAAAAACCTAATATAAGCTACTTTAAGATCTTTGGATGCAAGTGTTTTGTTCACAATAACAAGAAAAGTCCTATTAGTAAATTTGATGCAAAATCAGATGAAAGAATTTTTCTTAGGTATTCTGAACATAGCAAGGCTTATAGGATTTTCAACAAAAGAATACTTTGTGTTGAGGAGTCAATTCATGTAGTATTCAAAGAGACTAACCAAATTCTACCAAGTAGAGATGTTGTTGATGACTTTTTTGCAGGTTATGAAAACTCTAGACAATAGCAAGAGAAATAAAGTAGAGAGACTAAAGAACAAGAGACCACATAAGATCAAAAAGCTGATGAAGCTGAACAAAATTGGTGTAAAGAAAATCCTGACAATCAACCTGAGCTCACATTGGAACCTCGAACAGATGAGACTGAAGAAAATTAAAAAAGTCCTGAAAGAGAGCTACCAGAAGAATAGAGGTACCAAAGATATCACTTAAAAGATAATCTCTTGACAAGTCCTTTAAGCAATGTTACCACAAGAAGTAACTTCAAGAAAATGATTGGAAATGTAGCTTATGTCTCCAAGATAGAGCCAAAGACTGTTGATGAATCCTAGCAAGATCAAAACTGGATTCTGGCCATGCAGGAGGAACTAAATCAGTTTAAAAGAAACAGTGTCTAAAAATTAGTTCTCAAGCCAAAGAATCAAACTGTTATCGGAACAAAGTGGGTCTTCAGGAACAAGTTAGATGAGCATAGAAATGTGACAAGGAACAAAGCCAGACTTATTGCTAAAGGTTATAACCAAGAAGAGGGAATACACTTCGATGAGACTTTTACACCGGTTACTAGACTTGAAGCAATAAGGATCCTTTGTGTATTTTTTTATCTAAAAAACTTTAAGTTGTACTAGATGGTCATGGAAGTGAAAAGTGCATTTCTCAATGGGTACTTAAATGAAGAAGTGTACGTCAATCAGCCCCTAGGATTTGAAGTCCATGAGAAATTTAATTTTGTCTACAAGCTAACAAAAGCCTTGTATGGTCTCAAACAAGCTCCCAGAGCATGGTTTGAGAGGTTAAGCAAGTTTTTGTTAGATAAAAGATTTTCAAGGGTAAAGGTGGACAAAACACTCTTTACCAAAAATTAGCTTGAAAGTATTCTGATAGTTCAAATCTATATGGATGACATTATTTTTGGAGCTACTGATGGGAACATGTGCAAACAGTTTGCTGAAATGATGATGGGTGAATTTGAAATGAGTATGATAGGAGAATTGAATTTCTTTTTGGGATTACAAATCAAACAATGTGAGGATGGTGTCTTCATAAATCAGTCCAAGTATGTCAGGGAGCTGCTAAAGAAATTCAAAATGTCTGAAGCTAAAATCAGTAAAACCCCCATGAGTGCAACCACCAAGTTGGAGAAGGATGAAAAAGGTAAAGAAGTTAATATCAAGATGTACCGAGGTATGATTGTCTCTTTACTCTATCTCACGACAAGTAGGCCTGATATTCATTTTAGTGTGTGCTTGTGTGCAAGATTTTAAACTAATCCTAAAGAGTCACATTTGATAGCTATTAAAAGGATTATGAGGTGTCTTATGGGAACTCAAGACTTAGGTCTTTGGTACCCTAAAGACACTTAATTTGATCTTGTGGGATATAGTAATTTTGACTTTACAGGAAGTAGAGTTGATCGAAAGAGCACATCGGGCACATGCCAATTCTTAGGGAATGCTCTAGTCTCATGGTTTAAAAAAAACAAACCTCAATTGCTCTATCCACTGCTGAAGCTGAATACATAGCGGCTGAAAGTTGTTTAACTCAAATTTTATGGATCAAGCAAGAGCTAGAAGACTATAGCTTGAGGTACACTCACAACCCTATCTTGTGTGATAACACTAGTGCTATAAACTTATCCAAAAATTATGTGTTGCATTCAAGGATAAAGCATATAGAGATTAGGCATCACTTCATAAGAGACCATATTCAAAATGGGGACATCAAACTGATCTTTGTTTCTTCTGAAAATCAACTTGCTGACATCTTTACAAAGCCTTTAAGTGAAGATCAATTTTGTAAAATTAGAAGAGAGTTGGGTCTGATGAATCTTGAGTCTTAAAGCTTCATATTGTTTTTCTACTATCTGCAGTCATTACTCATGCTTGCTTAGTCAGTTTGCACCGTGTGTTAATATCTTTTTCATTTGCATGTGCATGCATACTTGCTCATTTTTATTTTTTTGTCATTATGCACTTTTCATGCATATTCATGCAAACTCTCATTTTTTTATTGTTGTAGTCCTTTTTCACTTTATTTTATTTTATTTTCATCATTTTATTTTACTTTATTACTTTGTTGTCTTTTGGTGCCTTCCTAGAAGTATGCAGTGTACTTTTTATTTGATTGAATATTTTATAGAAATTAAATATTTTAATACATGAGTATAACTTAAGTAATTTATATTGAGTTATGTGTGTCATAATTATTTCTTGCAAAAGTCAATTTGCTTTTATTGTTTCCCGGGCAAGGTAATTTTTTTTAAATCAAAATATTCACATTGTCATATCCACTTTTTCTTAGTAACTGCCAAACACCATGAGTGTTATTTGCCACTATTTTCTTTGTAGCTGTTACCATAAATTATTGGGTCAGCAAAATATTAAAAAAATCTAAAAGATATTTCCAATAATCATGACTCTCTTTTCACCTTGAAAATCGCTGGTCTTCATAACTACCTGGTGGATAATACCCATCATTCTCTCATAAAGTAAGTGGAAGGTCTCTATATGCATATATAAAATAACAAGGCTTAATTTTTTATTCTTTGTAGTTAACTTGTTCATTTAGATTTCCTAGGGTTTTCGGTTTTGGAGCCTATATTCTTAGGTATTTGTGCATAACAAATTATTTTTTAACCATTGTGTCCCTTTTTGGAATCCGTTCATCTTCCTTTTAAACCCAAGCCTTCTTCATCTTCTTATTATTATATTCTACCATCTCCTTCTTCCAAATTAAAATTCTCAATTTCTCTTCTACAAAAACTAAAAACTGTCACTCCTCACCCTTCATCCAGAATACCTAAAATAATAAAAATGGCTAAAAGATCAGCATCCTCTTCATCCGAGAGCACCGACAGGACTAGGAAGAAGATTAAAATTGAATCAAAAGAAAAGAAACTGATGGAATCAAAAGGCAAGAAACCCATGAAATCTAAGGAGTCAGAAAGCTTAAAGAGGGCCGAGAAAACCATAGATGACACTGTCAAAGCAAAAGGAGTAGAGATGAAACATTCAAACAATTAAATCATCTCTCCCAAGTTCATCTATTGGGAGTATTTCAAATCAAGTGAGTACCCTTTTCGTGGATGGTTTAAATTTCAGAAATGGGTTGAGTTTATAAAAATAAAATTGGTGGTGTATAAAAGACTTGTGAGGTAATTGTATGGGTCGATTAAGGCAATCAACGATGAAAAGTTCAAGATTGTCTTAAATAGGAAGGGTTATATAGTGACTTTGAGTGATTTTAAGAAAGCCTATCAAATTCCTAACAAAGGGAATCAAATTATAAGGAAGGCATATTTGAAAAAAGCCCACAATTATAATGAAAAGAAGTCCAAAAGGGAAGTGATCGAAAATCCCAAATTGGTCGAGAATGACACTGTGAGTTTTCCCACCTTGAAGACCGACCTCCGGATTGCACACAAGTTCATAACCCACTTCCTTGCACCCAAAGCCGGAAGCTACGATTATGTGAGTAGCTTAGAACTTTGTCTGATGTGGCACTTGATGAATGACATTAGGCTTAATCTTTGCTATCTCATAATGGGTTTCATGACTAGTAAGACAAAAGTAAAAGGCTTGCTTTATGCTATGCTACTTAACCCTCTATTTATATTTTTGAAAGTTGATTTGAGTGAAGAAATTTTCTTACCGGTGGGAGATTCTGAGAAGATCTCTAAGAGTTTTGTGGTGAAAATAAAGAGGGTAAAGCAAGAAAAGAAGAAAGCGGCTGACAGTAATGAAGAGAGCATCCCTGAAAAATCTATGGAAAGTGAAAGCTCTACAAAATCTGCAAATAAATCAGCCTTTGCTCATTCTGAGGAATTCGGTGAACACAACTCCACAGAAAAATTTACTTTTGAGAACTCTTCTGCAGATAAGCTTCTAGACCTTAGCCTTCCATAAAAATTAGCTTCCCTTTCCAAATCAGTCTCACATTCCAAATCAGCTTCCTTATCCAGATCAGCCTCACCAAGCAAATCACCTTCAGTACCCCTACTTGCAGCCAATAGTTCTCCTGACCCCTTACTTCATCTAGTTAGAGCTGCAGAGAATTAGATTATGGAAGCCGCTAGGGCCAAGCTGATCAGTGTTGTGACCCATTCACTTGAGACTCATGTCCAAGCTTGTCAAGTGGCACTTTTTGCTTTCCTGTTTGAAACCAAGCCTGCTCGCTCCTCACATGCCCCGATTCCATTTATGATTCTGCAAGCTATTTCCTCTACTCGGCATACTGAATCAGCCCTTATTCCTGCCTCTTCCAAGCCACCAGCTGCCTCAAAGCCCTCTACCTCAATTAAGTCCAACCCTGCCAAAGGAAAAGCCTACTCTTTCAAGCCTCCTCTAGTATTTAAGCGCATCACCTGAGCTAGCTCTGTCCTTCGCTCAAAACCTATCAAACCCAGAGATGTTGGCTCCAAGGACAAACCTGAGGATGTTTAGGCTCTAGTTAGCTCCACAGAATATTTAGTTAAGTTATGTTATTTTCATGGCATTATGGACCTTTGTTTATTTTATGTGTTTGTGATTGGTGTTTCTCCACATCCTTCTTTATTCTTTTTACTAATGACAAAAAGGGATAGTAGTATAGTTATTATTGCTATTTTTCTATTTGCCTACTGCCTATGTCTATTGTTATCTATTTCTTGAGATGTACTTCTGCTCATTGCATTGTGATTCTTAATAGCCTATTTGTTCAATGAGTAGAATTTCTTATGCTTAATTCTGCAGGAATAATTTTGGTCACATTAGCTTCACTGAAAATTAGCTTGGTAGACTTATGCTTAAATTTTAATTTCTATTTAATATTTTTATCAGTCTAAAAGTTGTCTGCAAAATTCTTAGAAGGCCATTATTTTTAATTTTTTTTAATTAGGCATAGATTTAGGGGGAGCATTATTTTATTTTTTACGCATAGAGAATGGAGAAGAAATCTTTCATTGCATATCATAGCATTCATCAACTTCACATTGCTTGAACTTCATTTTTTTTGTAAATTTTTATCAAGGTTTTGTCATTATCAAAAAGGGAGAGATTGTTGACTAATGGTTACAACCTCAATTTTGATAATAACATAATGTTGATAAAAATTGGGTAATAATTTGTTTTAAGCATTTTGTGAAAGAGAAAGGGCCATTGAATTCAAAGCTTATGTCAATCAAGTCCAAGAAGCCACAATCCATCAAGTTCAAGCCCATGAAGATTGCTCAAGCCCAAGTAGAGAATTTGAGGACAATATGGTAATTAGAAATTTGTTGTAAGGATAGTTGAGTCAAGTGACTTTTCTTAGGAGCTCAAATCTTTTGTCCTTTGTGTCTAATTTACATAAGTTTATTTGAAAAATAAAAAGTGACTTTTTGTCTCATTAAATATATTTTTATGCATATTTTTAAATTTATTTGGCAAAAAAATTTTGGTGGCAAAGTAATTTTTGAGTAAACCAATGTTTACAACTTTTTATGTGACTAGAAAGAGATAAACTTTGCTTTTTCGGGTACCAAAATACACATGCACAAAAATAGCAAAAAGTTCATACATTGTCCAAAAGTTACTTCTGTGCATAGCCTAATTTGGAAAGCTGATTTTGTTGCTTATCAGAAAACTAATCTGCAATATTTTTTGAAGATAAAAGGATTTTGTTACTCATTACATGTTTAGCAAATAAAATGATTGAACTATGTCATATTGCAGATCATGATAGCTGGAAATTAGGGCAATCCTTAAGGACATATAAATTCATCTCTTTCTCATTTACTCATTTTTTTAAGTGAGTGTGAGAACAAAAATTTGAGAGAGTTTTTCAGAGTTGCTGCAGTTCTTATTCTCCTCTCAAAAATGTGGTTGCTGGAGCTGTATGTTAATATTTGAAAGATCATCTTTGAGCTTCCTTGAAAGGCATCTTCTCTCTTCTTGTCCATAGGCTTCAAGTGTATTATCTTTGCTTGAGTGAGAGAGACAAACATACATCTTCATCTTGTTCTTGAATAGTTGAAAGCACCATTTAGAGGGAAATGGGTGCATAGTTGCTAGAGCTATCAAAATCAATTTTCAGAGTTGCTGGAGCTTGTCAAAATCAGTTTGCAGAGTTGCTGGATCTAGGCAAAACCAGTGTTGTATACAGTTTGCTAGAGCTGTGAGGGAAAGACCAGCTGGGATTAGTTGCTGGAACTAGAAAATCAATAAAGGTAGCAGCTTAGGAAAGGGTAGTACTAAGGCTGTAAACGGTTTGTCTCTTACCGGTTGAAAAGATATCACTTTAACTAGTGAAAAATCTCAAAGGTGAGTTCTTGGGGAGTGAATGTAGGTATGTGGAGCCGAACCACGATAAAATCCTATGTGTATTGATTTCTCTTTCATCTCTTTACTCTCTCATGTGTTATTATGATGTTTACGAAAATGAATTAACTTATTTAACTTGCCTTCATTCTGCACTTGATTTAAATTGATTCACAAAACTGGCTCTCCTACTCTCAAAACTGTGTTCACAAGGTTTTTAAATTTGTACTCTATTTTAAGCTTCTGTATTTTAGTTTGAGCTGGTTAAATTAGTTTTCAGTTTCAAAATAGTTTGAAAAGCTTAATTCACCCCCCTCTTGAGCAGCCTAACGGACCTAACATGTCGACTCGATTCGGCTCGATTACACCCCTAACTTTGAGTAGCTAAAATATAATACTATTATAGGTCTTACCATTTGGTATATTACGTTCTCAGAATAAAGTTCTCGTTTACGATTGCCTAACATTTTAAACTATTTTTTTCTGTGGTAGGAAGGTTGGTGCTTCTCCAATTCTATTTTCATTGGCTTTTGTGATTTAATAAAAGGACCTATGAAGTATTCCAAAACCAAAGAGAATTTGATAGCCTCTTTCACCCTCTATTCTCATAATTAACAAATCTAGCGACTTGACAAGGGATTATACTCCATAGGGAGTAAGGGCTATTTACCAAAATAGGGTCCCAAATTTTCTAAATTCTAAATTTATGGTTGATTTTAAAAAAATTCCAACTTTTGTGGTTTGGTTTAAAAAAAATTCCCAATTTATGGTTCGGTTTGACCGGTCTCACTTTTTTTGGGGCCATTTCGCCTGTGGGAGTGGCGAAATGCCTCGACCGAACCGAGCCGACCGGTTCGATCGGTTACCAATTCGGTTCGGTTTAATTTCGGTTTTTAAAAATATAACTGACTGGTTTGGTTCGATTTTGATTTTTAAATTTCGGAAAAAAATACCACGACAATGAGAAAATTACATGAATTTTTTTGACCCAAGCTGTGTTGGAAACGGATGTCGAAACAGTAATTTGATGAATAGTAAATTAGTAACTTTTGTACAATTTTGTATGTTATTATTCATGTATTGCAAAAAAATTATGATATTTTATACGATCAAACAAATATCGAACCAAACCAGATGGTTATATATTTTTAAAAACCAAAATTAAACCGAACCGAATTGGTAACTGATCGAACCGATCGGTTCGGTTCGGTTCGGTCAAGGCATTTCGCCAGTCCCACAGGCGAAATGCCTTGGCCATTTCGCCTGTGCCCTAAATTTTTTTTGGGGCCATTTCGCCACTCCCACAGGCGAAATGGCCCCAAAAAAGTTAGACCGGTCAAACCGAACCATAAATTGGGAATTTTTTTTAACCAAACCACAAAAAATGGAATTTTTTTAAAATCAACCATAAAAATGAAATTTTGAAAATTTTGAACCACAATTTGGTAAATAGCCCAAATATGGCAGGGCAAATTATTCCAACTTCTTCTTCTTCCTCTCTTCCCATGGTAACCACCATAAATCATACTCTCTCAATAAAATTAAACTCTCGAAATTACCTTACATGGAGAACCTAATTCCAACCTCTTCTCAATTATCACAAACTGACAGGATTCATTGATGGCTCTATCATTGCACCCTCACCCACAATACCTTCTACAAATTCAACCCTTCCTACTCCTACTCCTGAATACACTGAATGGTTTCAAAAAGATCAGCTCCTGCTTTCCTGGATTTTCTCTTCTTTATCTGAAAAAGTCTTCCCTTATGTCATTGGCATGAAAACATCCTTAGCAGCTTGGCCAGCACTAGAAAGTGCTTTTGGATCTGTATCTTAGAACCGTCAATTACAAATTCATATTGAACTTCAAGAATTGAAGAAAAATGATTTAACAGTCACTCAGTATTTGCAAAAAGCCAAATCCTTGGCTGATGAACTAGCTGCCGCAGGTAGACCCGTCTCTTATACGGAATTTAATTGGCTATGAATTTTATAGTATTATCACTGCTTCAAATCAGAGACCCACACTAGTCACGTTTCAAGAATTACATGGCCAACTGGTGGCTCATAAAATTTTGATTAAAAATATTCAAGAACAACCAACTGCTAACCTTACAAGACGTTAATCTACTGGTTTTTTTTCAAAACAGCGTCCTCACATGCCGTCTCACCTGGGCAACTCCTCTTTGGCGTTTAGCAACAATCCACGCCCATTCACTTCATTCCGCAGAAGCTGCACTCAGTGCCATAGATGCAGATATTACAACCATACAGCTGACAAGTGCCATAAACGTTATGAAACTCGTCATCCAGCCTCATCTCCACAAGCAAACTTCGCCACCAATACAGACCTCGTACCTTTTTATGGCTTTGGCATCTCACCAACTTCCTATGCTATATTCAATAATAATCCATAGTACCCAAACATAAGTGCATCCCATCACATGACGTCTGATCCTAAGATGATTTCCAATCCTACTCCATATGAAGGCAATGATAAAATTATTGTTGGCAATGGTCAATCCCTTCCTATTGCAAACAATGATATATCTCTTCATCCTTTGCCATACTTTAATAAGGATCTCATTTTTAAAAATGTGCTTCGTGTTCCAAATATTCAAAAATCATTATTGTCCATTCAAAAATTCATTACTGATAATGCTTGCTTTTTTGAATTTTGGCCTAACCATTTTCTCATTAAGGATCAACACACCAGGGCAACCCTGTTGTGCGACCGGAGTCATAATGGCTTGTATGTGATGCCACCACCTTCCATCCCACCGAAACAAGCTCTTCTCACTCAGTCCACTTCTCTTGCAGACTGGCATGCCCACGTAGGCCATCCTCATCATGGCACTATTTCTAAAATTATTCAAGATCATTAGTTACTTATTTCAGATTCAATAAATTGTAGTTGTTTTTCATATCGTTTAGGAAAATTAGCTAAGTTATCCTTTGCATCTGTAAAGCATATCACTGATGCTCCTTTTCAAATTGTCCATTACGATGTCTGGGGTCCTTCTCCAGTTACTTCTTATCATGGTTTGAAGTATTTCATTTTATTTATTGATGACTTCACCAGGTTTACCTGGATTTAGTTTCCAAACAAATAAAAGTAATGTTTATTCTGTGTTTCTTAATTTTGAATCCTATGTGCATCACTAATTCAATACAAAAATAAAAGCTTTTCATTCAGATTGGGGAGGCGAATTTCAAAAATTACATTCTTATTTTAATCAGCAAGGCATTGTTCATATAATAGCTTGTCCATATACTCATGAACAGAATGGGCTATTTGAACAAAAAATTTGTCATACTGTTGATACAGGATTAACATTGTTAGCTCATTCACACATACCATTCCATTTTTGGACTTATGCTTTTCGACAATCCATCAATTCAATTAATACGCTGCCTTTTAAAATTTTAGAAAATGCCTCTCCTTTCCAAAAGCTATTCAACAAATCTCCAAAATATATGGATACAAAAATTTTTGGCTGTGCAATACCATACTTTCGTCCATATAATAAACATAAGTTTTCTTTTAGGAGGAAAAAATGTGTTTATTTAAGTATCTCAATTAATCATGTTGGTTTTGATTGCTTTGATCCTTCTACTAATAAAATTTACATTGTCTGACATGCTCATTTTAACTAACAAATTTTCCCATTTGCAAAACTGAATAGTTCACCCTCACATTCCCGCCTACAATTTCAGAGCTGGAAGTTATGAGGGATTCTCAAAATTTCTGGCGATAATTTGAAGCTATCATGAAAATGTACCAAAAGGACAGAGATAGTGATAGGAGACAACAAGAGCAGGATCGTGTAGTCCTAGAGAGCAAGCACCAAGAACTAGCAGACCACTTGCAAGTTCTAGCTAAAGATATTTATGCAATACGGGGAATGAAGATGAGGGTAGTGTCAATAGGGGGCGATGAGATTGGCGAGTTGGAGCAGATCATATAAAGGGTGGCACTTATGTTCCCAAATATTCCAAACTAGATTTTCCTCATTTTGATAGGAATGCAAATCCTTTAAGGTGGCTGAATCATTGTGAGCATTCTGAAAATTTCCAGCGAAAATTTGAAGGTTTCATGAAAATATACCAAGAGGACAGAGATCGTGATAGGAGACAATAAGAGCAGGATCATACAACCTTAGAGGGCAAGCGCCAAGAACTAGCAGACTGCTTACAAGAGCTAGCTAAAGATATTTCTCCAATGCGGGGGAATGAAGATGAGGGTAGTGTCAATAGGGGGTGACGAGATCGGCGAGTTAGAGCAGAACATGTAGAGGTGGCACTTATGTTCCCAAATATTCCAAACTAGATTTTCCTCATTTTGATGGGACTGCAGATCCTTTAGGGTGGCTGAATCGTTGTGAGCATTTCTTCTGCCATGAAAGAACACCTGAAAAAGATAAAGTTGGCTTGGCTTCATTTCACTTGGAGAATGATGCCCAATTGTGGTTTGTTCAATTGGAGCGTGACAAAACCAATCTTAATTGGGAAGATTTCAAACAGTAATGTCATTTATGTTTCGGGCCTCTAATCCAAAGCAACAAACTAGGCAAACTCTCTAAACTCTGCCAATTGGGAACAATAAAGGATTATCAAAGGCGATTTGAGTAATTAGTAGCCAGAGCTAGTTCTCTTATGCAGGAATAGGAAGTGCAAATTTTTCTCAATGCCTTGAAAGATTATATAACGGTGGAAGTGGAGTTATACTATCCTAAAGACTTATCTAATGCAATGGGCCTTACAAGGTTGTATTAGCGTAAGGGTGAACAACAAGTTAGAGAATCTAATTTTAGTAGCAGTTCAAACACTTCATCTCAATTACCAATTGTTAAATGATTGAGCAGGGCAGAGTTGGAAAGTCGACAGCTTAGGGGGTTGTGTTTTAACTGTGATGAACGGTACACTCCGGGTCATCAATGTAAGAAGATTTTCTAGCTAAAAAGAATTGAGGAATTCACGAATAAGGAAGAGGAGCAGCAGATTGATGAAAAGGTCTAATCCAATAGCACGATCATTAATCTGACCTGATTTGGCGCTTGAGGACAAGCGCCAACTTGAGGGGGAGAGTAATGTTACAGCCCAAGGAGAATTAAGAGAGAATCAAGGGATTAGTTATGTAGCCATTAGTTAGCTTTTCAATTTCTAATGAGATTAAGTGGGTAGGATCACTAGTTTTGAATTTAGTTTGTTAGGATTATTATTTTTGAATTTCAAAGTAATTAGTTTTTATCCTTGTTATCCTCTTGTTTAACTTTGCATCTATATATATGCAAAGGTTTTTAGAATAAAAGGGAAGGCAATTAGTATTTCTAAAAAAAAGAGTGTATTCAAAAAGATCAAAGAGTTCTCTCTAATGAGCTCTTAACTCTATTCCAAAGAGATCGTAGGGTTCTCTCTTAACGAGCCCTTTCCATTAGTAAAGATAGGTCACCAAAGAAGAAAATCTAAAAAACACAATAACCCTCTCCTTGATGTACGAGTGGCAGCCCCTATAACCATATCTCAGTCCAGGGCCTATAACAGTTTGGTATCAGAGCCAGAAGTTATGGGGGATTCTCAAAATTTCTAGCGACAATTTGAAGCTTTCATGAAATTGTACCAAGAGGACAGAGATCGCGATAGGAGACAACGAGAGCAGGATCGTGCAACCTCAGAGAGCAAGCACCAAGAACTAACAGACCACTTGTAAGAACTAGCTAAAGATATTTCTGCAACGCGGGGGAATAAAGATGAGGGTAGTGTCAATAGGGGGCAACGAGATCGGTGAGTTGGAGCAGAACATGTAGAGGGTGGCACTTATGTTCCCAAATATTCCAAACTAGATTTTCCTCATTTTGATAGGACTGCAGATCCTATTTTGTTATTAATCTTGTTATGTTTGTTAATCATTTGTTATATCTGTAGTTGTCATTTGTTATAGCTGTAGTTATCTTATTTATTTGAACAACTTGTATATATACACTTCTATACTCGTCAGGATAATATATTGAATACAATCAAAACATTCACAATTATCATTATGACACTGCAACAACACACATATCCACGTTTCCTTACCTTATTATTATTTACTTCCTATAACCTTTAACAACAGGCAGCACGTACCTATCACACACTCTGATGAACTACTTTTTTTTGTACCAGAACACAACTCGGTTGGAATCACCAGACTCCACGAATAGATACTCTTTTGCCTCCCTCCACAATGCCTTGTAAAATGGGGTATCATCAAAGTTGTCATAATCTCTCAGTATAAGCTTGATTGCTTCAGTGGCCTCCTTTGCATGATAACACTACAACAATTATCACTTATAGCTTGAGAATAATTTGTGGTTAAATGTACAAAATTCTGTAGCTAAATATTTTAGCCATAAAAATAAGTTTCATAGCTTGCCGTAGTAATAAATGGCATGGCTAAAAGTTAGCTACGGAATTAAGTTAAGTGTCAGGCAGCTATTTTTCATATTTTTAGGTACATAAGTTATATTAATGAAGCTAAATTGTAAAAAGATATTAAATTTAATT
This sequence comes from Macaranga tanarius, assembly GCA_949673435.1. NCBI lineage: Eukaryota > Viridiplantae > Streptophyta > Magnoliopsida > Malpighiales > Euphorbiaceae > Macaranga > Macaranga tanarius. Next base: position 18,195 of record CATIWO010629728.1, read on the forward strand.
GGTACAAAAATATAAGTTTTGTAGTAAAAGATTTTAATTATTAGCTACAAAAGAATTGTTTTATAGCAAATAAAATATATATAATAAAATTTACTACAAATAAAACAGGTGGAGCTAATAAAATTATGATATTTTTTTATTTTTTGAAAAGTTAAATTTTAATTTTAATTTTAGTTCCTTTTAAATTGAATTTAAAATTTAGTTTTATTTTAAATTCTACTTAAGTATAATATTATTTTTTTTAAAAATATATCCTTCAACATAAAATAAAACTAATGACTTCTATTTATAATAGAAAAATTTTTTTTGTTACGGATATGAAACTTTTTAGTTTCATATTTATATTTTTTAATTAGCCACAGTTTAATTGTTGTAGCTAAAATTTAAATTAGCTATGGATTTAATATTTGAAGCTAAAATTCTAAATAACTAGCTATAGATTTATTTATTTTTGTGGCTAATATTTTTTAATTAGCCACAATGTCAAATATCGTAGCTAAAATTTTAATTTTTAGCTGTAGAATAATTCATATCATGGTTGATTGATATTATTAACTATGATTTTAACTTTTATAGCTAACTACATGTAGCTAAATATACATTATATGTTTTAGCTACATAACTTTTAATGCATGTGGCTAATAAATTTTTAACTTGTACAATTAGCTATGTAGTTGTAATTTTCGTGGCTATAAATTATATTTAGCTATAATTTTAATATTCGTGGCAAAGTTTTGTAGCTATAAGTGTAAATTGTAGCGGTGTAATGTGGCATTGTGGAGAAGAGGTGATGGATTACATGAGTGTCTGTAACATTGCGAAACAATAATTACTGGTACCCCATAAATACATATCACCCAACTAAATCCTTTTGCCATGACAGCCTGATAGAGCACATAAGTAGTTACTGAAATCCCAATATCATAAATGTAAATCTGAAGTCTTTCCCTGTCAGAATATATGGGACTATAAGGATCATAGTGATAAGTAAAGCGATCATAAGTTCTGCCTGAGATATTGAAGGCCAGGTACAAGGGCCAGCCAAGTAGAAGCATGACAGCTAATGTCAACAGATGGCTGGGAGGATTGTTTAGGTACTTCTAGGGGTGTAAACGAACATAGCCGCTCGCAAGCTGCTCGGAGCTCGGCTCGTTAAAAGCTCGTTCGAATTCATACATTGAAACTCGTTTAATAAACGAGCCAAGCTCAAACTATGCAAAACTCGACTCGTGAAAGCTCGTGAATAAGCTCGAATAAGGGCTTGCGAACTGGCTCGCAATTTTAATGTATTAATAATTTAATTTTAGATATACAATGTATAAATTTTTATTCATTTAAATATTTTAAAAATATATTATTACAAAAATTCATAATTTTATAATAAATTATTTAGTAAATAATTTATTTTAAATTATTTTAATGAATAATATAAATTTATATATTGTATTTTTAGAAATTTTTTTAACTTATTTAAGCTCGTTTAAACTCATGAACAGCTCGCGAACACTTAGTGGCCTAATGAGCTCGGCTCAAACTCGGCTCGTTTATAAATGAACAAAATTTAAGCTAGCTAAAACTCGGCTCGGCTCGACCCTAGGTACTTCAAATACCATTTGATTTTAGCTTTGGATGTCGGGGACAAACACTTCGTCGTATTCAAGAGAGCACGTGTTGGAATGGTGGCGGCAGTGGCAAAATTTCAATGAGAAGTACGGAATTAAAATAGAAGAATGGAGAATGAAGCCAACAATGTCATCAACTAACTGATAGTCACTAAAAGCATGGTGACCGCATTCATGGCCGATGACAAGAACACCCAGCTGAATGCTGCCTTGGAAGATCCAGTAAATAGGCCATGCAATGCAGGTGAGTGGAGAAGGGAGGAGATGGAAGTAGGTGTTGGCAATGGAGAAAAAAAGATAGCTTATACAGAGGTCACATGCAAGATAGAAAAAGGATAGAAGCAGGGAGCGCTTCAAGCAATGAGGTGGGATGGCTCTCTTGAGGTCGCCGAGTGTGGAAGGAGGCTTTTCACATGGAACTCGCTTCAGGGTGCTGATTGTGGAAGTAGACGTGATTCCACCAGCTCCCATTGTTATTTTTTTTATGTTAAGCACTTCCCTGTAAAAGTTTTTCCATTAAAACATCAATTACTTATCATAAAAATTAGTATCACACTGAAAATAGAATATATAATTATTTTATAAAGAAAAATAGACTTATAAAATTATATAGTGTAATTGAAAGAGGACCAAAAGTAACATTTTATTCTTATCATAAGAATGCAATAAAAAACCTAATGGCCTATAATAAAAGTCAGGAATTAGATGGAGAGTTGAAGGAGACAAATATAACATTTATTACGTAACTATATATGGACCAACATTGATATTTAGAGCCATGGTCCCTCCTGATCCCAAAGTTTGTTCTCCAATCATATGATATGCATCAACAAAAGGAAAAAAAAAGCATAAAAAATGTTTTATGATCTCCATCAATTAATAAGTGGTACATTGCATGTAAACTTTGTGACAAGAACATAAATGCATGAGGTATATAAACCTGAAGAAGATGTGCAGAGAAGTGCTTAAGAAGTGAAAGAGGAGAAGAAAAAAAGGCACAATAAGAGGTTCCTCTATCTCTTCATTTCTCTTTAAGGCTGAGTTTTTGTGGCTTTGGTGTTTTTGGATCATAGGCCTTTGTATATATATTTAACAGACCTCTTTCGCTGCAGTGACACATCGAACTCCACCCTGGTGCATTGCTTAAAACGTGTTTTTTTTGCATATTTACGTTCATTGACACATCGCACAACTGTTAATGTGTGACTTGAATTTAGCCTATGGCATCATTATTTGAGTGTTTGGACATGTTTGAGTTATGTATTTTCATATTGGAGGCAGATATGGCCTGAGATACGGGCGTGCCTCAGGGTGTGTTCAAGGCTGTCATATTGTCCAGAAGGGTACACGGGCAACAATACGAGCGTGTCTCAGGGTGCATTGAGGTACACGGGCAGCAACACGGCCATGTAGCAGGGTGTGTTGAAATATGCCGTTTTTTCCAGAATTAAACACGAGTCAAAAATATGGCCGTGTGGGAGGCCGTGTAGCGTGCGAAATTGATATTTTTGACATATAATTGGTGGCCAAGTCAAGAAAATCCTTCCCCAATAGAAAAAATTATACTCTTATTTAGGAATTAAACTCTTATTTGGAATTAAATTCTTATCACTTATCACCTATTTTGAAGAGTTTCCTATATTGAAGAGAATCCTTGATTAAGTTGGATTTTGAATTTATATCCTCTATAAATAGGGCT